>CATIWJ010414137.1:0-13478 GCA_949640765.1 Croton laevigatus
TGTGTTATTTTCATTTTTTTATTTTATAAATATTAGTTATCTCTATTTCATTTTCAAGTCTCTTTGAATTTTAAATTAATATTTTAGGAATGAAAATATAAAAAAAATAAATTCATAACATACTCGTACTGCCATTGATATCTACTTACAGCATTTTCAAATAGATTAAAATTCCTTTGCACGATTATTAGTCCTATCCTATTTGATCTTCAATTACTATTACTTCTGCCAAAATAAAAAAAAAAAAATACATAATCAATAATTCAAGTAAGATGAATAACAAAAATTAGTTTTGGATTCATTTTCTGTCGATGTAATAAGTATTAAAGACTCACATTCAATAAAAATACTATATTATACGGGTGTAAGTTGGTCCTATTCTTTTAAAAAAGTATGAAAATCAAAAGTTTTGCTCATCTTTAGAAAGTAACGCGTGATGGGTCTATTGCATCAAAAATAATCTCACAAAATGAATTAATGTATTTTCTTATATTTAGAATATGTAAGGATCATTCAAGACTTTGCACTTTCATATTTTATAAGATTTCAATTAATGAATTTAATACACAATTTATGAATCCATTAAAAATGCATATGTCAGGGTTCAGATAATGCTACTATCAATTTCCAAGCAGTTTAAAATAACAGAGTTAAACAATTTATAAACCTTTTTATTTTTTATTGGAGGAATGGAATTATTTTAAAATAATTTTTTAAAGTTCACTCCTCCTTTTGTACTGTTATATTTCGGATTACAATGACAGTTTTTTTTAAAAAAAAAAAAAAAAACACATTGAATAGCATTTTCAAATAAATTAAAATTCCTTTGCATGATTATTAGTCCTATCCTATTTGATCTTTAATTACTATTACTTCTACAAAAAAAAAAAAAAACATAATCAATAATTGGAGGTCTGTTTATTGAAACATTAACCTATGACTTATTGAATTTTTCAAATTTTATTATGAAATGTGATTTCAAAATACAGTATTGAATTTTTAAGTATAATTTTATAGATTTTTCCAAATCACAAGTTAGTTCAAAAAGAACTCCTAATTTTATATTGTTTGAATGAGTTAGATTATAAAAATTTGAAAAAAAACTGACGAGTTTCAATTTGGGTTAACTTACATCCCACGTCTCTTTTTTAATTATTTTAGTAAAAAAAAAATTCAATATCCAATGACTTATTTTTCCAAAGACTTTGTTAAGAAAAGATGAGAATATTATTTTTCCAACTATTAAACAATGACAGTACTGAGACTTCTTTTAGAAAAGACTTTGAAAATTATCGAAAAAAGGAAAACTTTGAAAAGTCCTATACATAAATCGCTTTACAACTATTAAACAGTGACAGTACTACTACTAATAATAATAAAATAAAAAGAAATGAAAGCGGAAGGACCAATAAAAATAAAAATTTAAAATAAAGGCCTGACTTTTCCTTTCACTAATGAAAATGACAACTTGAAATTTTTGCCCCTTTTTCCGTTTCTTTTTTGCACTTTTTATGTCACATTTTCTATTACGAAATACACAATCTCTCTCTCTCTTTCCCTCTTCTCCTTTTATATTTTACATTACAAAGCTAATTTAGATTTTCAGTATTAATAGATTATTATCCTACTTTATATATATAACAAAAGTTATTCTAAAAAAATTATAGTATAACAAAAGATGGTCAAAGTCTAAAAGATACGTCCGATATTTGTGCTGAGACAACAGACCAATAATTTTTTATGTCCACTTTTTCATTTAATGAAATTTACATCCACTTTTTCTTTGGTTAAAAAAAAATATCCTCTTTTTCTAAGAAAAAATGAAGTTTATATTCTCTCTTAAATTAGTACGGAGAAGAAAACTGCGAGTCATTGCAACTAAAATTTTTTAATTTTTAGGTGTAGTATATTATTTTATGTAAGGGAGAAAACTAACAAAACGGTTAACATGGTGAATTGCACGAGCTGTAGTTCTCCTCTTTAATTAGGGATAAATTAGTGTTAATATTATGATTGACAGGAATCGAACTTGAGATCTTCACAGTCCACATTATCTATGTAATATTGGATAACTACCGGACCATACCCTAATCGACTTTAATGTTAAATGTTTAATTTAGTGAAAATCTTATTGTAAACAAACTTTTATTGAGAAATTAAATTATCGTATTTTTCTTTGAAATTATTATTATTTTTAGTTATTTTATAATTTTTGTAAATTTATCCCTAATTAAAAAGGAGAACTACAGCTTGTGCAATTCACCATAGGTACCCAGCTCTATGGTGATTCACGGTCATTCCAATTTTTTTTTGGTTTTTAACCATAGGTACCCAGCTCGACACCCTACTCGTCAATTGCAGATGCCTTATAGGGTAGGATGGCTGACTCTAGGATTTAAGGTGCTCCAACGGCATGGGTCAAACTCCGAAGGTTACTTAAGAATAGACAAACCTTACACCCTGGGGTTCGGTCATTCCAATTTGTTTTCCTATATGGCACCCCTCTAAAAGGTTTGTTGCTGCAGAATGATTATTGGCTATATTCCTCAAATGAGTAACTTACATATTTAAAGAATTACAAAAAGCAAATATTAACAGATATGGAAACCAACAAAATCAGATTCTAAATGATACTACAGCTAACCAAATATCATAAAAGAGATAATCATTTCAGCCAACTCATCTGACTTGGAAAAAGAGGGGAGTTATCCTCAATACCCTCAATCTTTTTTAGATCATTCACAATTTGAATATGCGTCCGAATATAATGTATGTCAAACTTATTTTGCTGATCAAAAGATATATGTGTGTGTGAAACTCCCCTTCTTCTCCTCAATCATTCGGCGATCAGACCATAAACCACATCCACTAGCAGTCGCTCATTGGTGAATATTCCTCAAAAATTGCAGAACGCCATCCGGAACAAATCTCACATGGTGCACCCCAAGCTACCATTGAGAGTACATGTCTCCTTTGCTAGACCCACTTAGTATTGAAAACCGTGGTTTGAATGAATTAATGCAGCATGTCAGCGTCACCACGCCCCAACAAAATGGACTGGCGACTGGGTAATGACATGACTTTCGGTTGGTGGAGCATGGCATTAGCCAAAAATCTTTTCCTCAAAGAAATACAATTAGTGGAGGACGACAAAAGCAAACAAATAATTTACTAATAGAGGTTGACATAAGGGATGATGCACCGACCAGAGGTAATTTTTTGTAGAGAGTAGTCTTCTTGCAAACTGTTTTTTCTAAAATTTCAAATCTAACTCCTTCTATGTCACTCATGTTTTCTTCTGATTTTAATTTGGGAAATATATAAGTACTCTATTTTTTAAAACACACATACACACACACAACACACAACATAATAAAAATAATTGTCAAAATGTTCAAAACTATAAAAAAATTGGGAAAAAAGAGCATTTAGAGCTTTTTGTACAAGAAATTGAAAATAATAGTTAAAATGGATGTTTCATGCAAACAGTTTGCGTAAGAGGTATTTCAAAGGTTTACAATAAGTTTTTGGTGAAATTTCGACAGCCCTACTTTTTCCGGCAATGATTCCGGTGAGCTCGTTTACCGGTGAGATAGGAATTAATTTTTTCAGCTGAAATTCAATAGCAAATGCACATATTCCGGTCGGGAACTAGTCAAAATCACGTTAGTTACTCTTTGGCCAGTCTGAAATGCAACGGAAAATGAACAAAATTGTTGGAAAATCAAAGTTTATGAACTGTAACGGGTGACTTCATCTTCTCTGATGAAGCACTTATGTATCTCGATGGATATTCATCTAAAAATCAACGGAAACTACCTAGAATCATTTCTGCTACCTTATTCTCAGCTGAAACCTCCTATATACCACCATCGTCGTCGTGGATCGAAGTAGTTTTTGGAAATTTTGCGATTTGAATTATGATTTTCAGGCTAGGGTTTTAGAGCTTTTGTTCATGATTTCACTGGCTTCTTGGTGAATCTGAGGGTACCAGATAACGCACTGGCATGAGGGCTTTCAACCGGTATCTTTTGTTCACTGATCGGCTGCAGTTGGCCTAGGCCGCAACTTTAGGTTCTAGTCTTCTTCCTTAGGGTTTTAGAGATTTCGTTCGCGATTTTACTTGCTTCCAGTCATTCGACAGCGAGTATGAGGGTACCAGATGACTCACCGTCGCATGGGCTTTCAAATAGCATCCTTTGTTCACTGATCGGCTGCAGTTGGCGTAGGCCATGGCTCTAGGTTGTATTCTTCTTTTTAATTTTAAAGTGGCATTTTTTCTTCTTTTTAAAGGTGGTCAATTTTCATTTTGAACCAAAATTTTTGTACGTGTATCTATCACAAACATCCCCTTTCAACTTGCAATCTCTCATCATGGTAACTTAGCAGCGGACTTCTCTAATAAGCATTTTTATACTAGCCCAAACCCTAAGACAAGCCCACCAAATGGCTTTTTTATTACTAAACCTCATATCTAGATCACTGAGGTTTGCCCTTAGGCCTATTAACCCACCTCTGTCCCTTTATTCTTAAGTTGAAATAGTACTCAGAAACAAGGTAGTAAAAAATCTAGATTTTGAGAGTAAATTATGATTTTGCGATGCTAAGTAAAACTAGCAAGTATAACTAAAACTAGCAAGTGAACTAGTCGTGCAAGTAATAAAAGACCTAAGATATAGTTCGTATAGACACCTAATCTAGAAACCAGTTAATCTAAAATTATCACTATAATTTGAGCAAGTAAATATTTTGTAAAAAGTAATTAAACTAAAATTAATTAAATCGATGGCAACAATTAACTTAAGTCGGATTCAATCAATAATTAAAGTAGCTAGGATCCACAATTCACCTAAACTTTTCTAGATGTAATTTAACATAGAAATTAGACTTGAGATTGGTGATTTTTGGTAAACCCTATTTATCCTACCAGGTCATAAATTATCAATTCAACCCTAACTCCTACTAGGACAATTAGAAATTGAATTGCATAATAACGGAACCAATTTAATTCCTCCTACAAGGACAAGATTTATAATCCACAAATTAATACCGAATTCTCCCACTGGGACCAAATCAAGATTAATAGGTTATGCAAGAACACTTAGAATCATGAATACAATTGATCAATAATTAATCCCTAACTCTCCCACTAGGACCAAATTAAGGAAAGCAAACTAACCAAATTCAAAAAAGCATTACGAGCAAGTTTATGCATAAATCTCAAATCAAAATTTCATCAATTAAATAAAATCATCCATCAAAGTTTAGGTTTCATGCTTCACCTAACAAAGAGAATGTACTCCATAACTAGATCAAAACAACAAAGAGAGGAGAAGAGAAAATCATAATGAAGTGCAGAAATCTTCTTCTCCTTAGACCTAGCCTCCAAAATTAAGTTCAAAGTCCAAGAAATATCACAAAAGTCCCTCTAAAATAACCCTAATAACGTTTATATAGAGTCTTCAAAATCAAATCCTTATCGGGTAAGGAAAAGTAGCCTTCAAGTCATAAAATTCGGTCCAAACTCGTCATTATTTAAGTGCTCTCGGACAAATCCACAGCCTCTAGGCACCTTCACAACTTCTCGGATGCCACATCACCACTCCTACACCAGCCCACCCTGATTAGAGGCTCCATCTATCCACAACTCCCACGCATTGTACTCATTTGGCTCTATATTCCTTCCCGCCTCTCGGATGCCCTTATGGCCTTCCCTTTGCTCTACCCCTGAAAATTCAATCACAAAATCTGCCAGTACCTGAGCTTTGAGTGCCTTGCGAGGCTCATAGCAGATATCAAACTCGCCTAATCGAATGGACCATTCCACCATTGGACTAAATGTCTCGGCTTTCAACAACAACTTCTTTAAAGGAAAAGTAGTCCTCACAAAGATTGTATAACCCTGGAAATACTGCCTTAATTTTACTGCGCTCACCAAGACGAATGGACCATTCCACCATTGGACTAGATGTCTTGGCTTTCAACAACAACTTCTTTAAAGGAAAAGTTGACCTCACATAGATTGTATAAGCCTGGAATTACTGCCTTAATTTACTGCGCTCACTAAGACAACATAAGCCATTTTCTCAATTGTGGGAACCTCAGCCCCCTTCAACACCTTACTAGTATAATAGATGGGGAGTTGTTCTCCCCCCTCTTCTCGTATCAATACAGAAGCAATGGTTTGTTCTGTGGCAGCTAAATAAAGATACAAGACCTCTCTCGCCACTGGCCTGCTAAGCCAAGGGGGAGTAGAAAAAATTCTTAATCCCAGCAAAGGCATCCTGGTAATCGGTGATTTGCTGGAGTAGTGGATGGATCGACCGTGATTTGCATCTTTATTTTTTGAGAAGTGCCCATCTACATTGTGTTGCAACTGGCAAGACATAATAGACTCCATCCCCTCCAATACATAATAAGCAGAGGTATAACTCAGTTTTCATACAATATTAATGTGAAGACTTCACTGTTTGCTTCTCCTCATATGATATAAGGATTACAGGAGCACACCTCTTCCGCTTACCTCAGGTGTGCATTTTTTTTTTCATGTACATCTTCCATTTTTCTCAGAAGAATCATATACATGTTCATTAATATTTATTTGATATATACACATCCAGAATATTCATAAATAATATTTGATGTGGCAATAAAATTGATTCATGATGCATTTGATATCTCTAAGAAATTGTGTATTTGATTTGTAATCTTGCTTTATTATTTAGATAATATTGTGGACTTGCAAAATAAAATTTTGTGAAATGATCCGTTCCAAAAGGCATTAAAATTTTGTTTTTGACCAAATTCAGCATTGCAATATGGTTTAAGTTGTGAATGATTCTGCTTGTTTGAATTTTGGGTTGATGACTACTAGTGGTATCTGTTTCAGCTTTTGAGAAGCTATTGAAAGATGATGCTGGAAGATATGCAACAGGAGGTGAAGTTTCTTGGTTTGTTCTAGTTTTTTTCATTTCACATCTTTATCTTTTTCATATAATACACAGAATTCTTGGTGCAATTTAGATAAATGATCAACCTTCTTCATTTTTGCGCTAAAAGTTATTTGAACAAATGTTAAAATAGTTGAATTTGCAGGCAGATTTGTTCTTGGCACCGCAGATTACTGCAGCAATTAAATGGTTCTACATGGACATGGTAATGTATACTGGTTTGCTGTATATTGCGAGTTGAATCACGATTTTGACAACCATTATGGTGTGCAGAGGCAGTTTCATCTTCTGCTGAGGCTGCACAACGCATACCATCAGCTACCAGAATTCAATAATGCTATGCTGGAAAATCAGCCTGGTGCCCCTTCCACCTCTACTGCTACCTGAATCCACATTTTCTTTGGTTCAGATAAAAACTTCCCAATCTCAGAACAAGTATATGTGGACATACAGCTTGTGGCATTACCATCATATGTCTATGTTCAAACCTTGGTGTTGTGAAGGGTCGACACCTTAATGGCGCAGGTACCCAAATCCGGTTAGTCGGCATCCGTGTCAGGAAACCGGTGGAAGTGAAAAAAAAAAAAGAAGCATATATTCATCATTTAGATGTATCTATCTTTTCCATTATTATGACATAGTAATATATTCCCTATTGCATTATTTGTAGGTATTATTATGATTTAATTCTTTAGATTTTTGTGAGCTTTATCGAGTACAAGCTTTAACTAAGACATGTCTAATCTTGAAAATTGATTCTATGAGTTCAAGCTTTTATTAATCCAAATTCTATCCAGCAAATTTGAAATGAATTGCATTAAATACCTGATGCTAAACCTAATTCAATAATATTTTATGAAGCTCAATGATTAAAAAGAAACATTATTTCATATGTTAAAAAAATTTCCGCATTTACGCAGGGTCCAGGGAAATGCTATTGATATGCATTTATTGTAGGCAGCCTTACTCTGCATTTACTGCATGAGACTGATTCCATGGCTCGAAACCTTTTGGTCATGCGGCAACAACTTATTAATTAATAATCTTAAAATTTGTGAAAACAAATTTATTACTCGAAATTTTGGAGAATTTATTTCATTTAAAAAAATATATATACAAACCTACTCTCATATATATATATATATATATATATATATATATATATATATATATAAAAAGAAAGGGCCTATTGTACAAAAAAAAAAAGAGAAAAAAGGAAGAAGAAAGGGCCTAAATATGGTTTCTCCCCTTAAACTTTGTGACTTTTACCATTTTCATCTCAAAATGAAACATTTAATTTAACAATGACTTACTAATTTCATCCCATTTTAACAATGACTTAAGGGTCCAATTGCGTCTGACTTCCAAGCTTTGGACCAATTGCAAACTTTTCCGCCCACCTCATCGTCCACCTTGCTGCTGCTGCTTACGTGGATTCAATACTTGACAATTCCAAACGACGACTCAAAACGGCACCGTTTGTGCGTTTTTAATTAAAGTTTCGAACCCTTTCCTCTCTCTCTCACCTCCTTCCTTCCTTCCTTCCTCCCTTCTCCCGCCGGACACCGCCACGCTTCAGCATTTGCCGGAGTTCTTTTTTACCATAATATTTCTAAAAAAATTGGGATAAATACATAAAAGAAGATGAAGAAGGTAACAATTTTCAAGCTCGAGGCACATTTCTGATACTAGCAATTCTTTTCACTTGTACAACTCTGGAAGAAGAAGCATTTCAGGTATAAATTCCAATTCCAAGATGTCTGTACTCTCTGCTTATTAAATAATTCTCCTTCCCTCTTTCCATTCGGTGATTGGGGGTTTGAAAACTGATTCGGGAGAAAATAACTCCTCTTCTTTACTTTTTTATTCAGAAATAACTTTTAGTATTGCTAGTTTAGTTTCACTAATTTTGCATCTATACGTGATTATCTAATATGAAAAGCATGAATTTGGAAATGTTTATTACAACTAAAGAGCTGAAATTTTGAAGAGTTACGAGATTAAAGAAGAAATTACTTTCAATTTGGTGAATATCTGGTTTATTATTGTTCCCTTTCCTCTTTAAATTTTGTTTACTAGGTTCTGCCTATTAAGATACTTCTGTATAATTCACTTGCACTTGGCCTTTCCTTTTTCCCTTAAAGATTAAAGCTTTGGCTCTGTGATGTCGACTGCGAAAGAGCATTTATCTGCAGCTGCCATGGATGAAATAATGGAAGCCATGAGTTATGGCATTCGGAGGAAGTCACGAAAGGTATATCATCATATTATGTGCCTTTGGTCTTGTTTTTATTTCAGATATATGAATCAAGGGAAATAGCTTGTTAGAATTTTTCCTACTTCATTTGTTATGTTCTGCATATGGTAATATCTTACTCAGCATAAAAATAAAATAACATTTAGACTTTGGAAGATAAAGAAATTGTAAACGAAAGTATAATTTCTTTTATAATTGGGTATTATATTCATATGAAACCGTTAAATTGGTTAATCATATTTTTGTGATTTTATTTCTTTATGGATAATTGGAATGTGCAATTTGTTCTTTTTGTATAAGAGATTATAATAATATGTTAATGTTAATAAGATTGGTCTTACATTGTTTCTCGTGCAGTCTAAGAAGAGAGGCAGAAGAAAGGGATCGAGAAATAAACTTAGCCCTGAGATCACTAACATGCTTGGTGATGGTACTGTTTTCTATGCACATGGCCATTACAAAGAGGTAAGCAACATGTCAACCATCCACCATCTGTTTTCATAAAACCACGGTTTTCAAATTTTATTGTACTATTATAAATGTAATATCATTTCACATGATTACTTCCAAGTTGCTGGTGAACTGAAATATAAATTAATGTATGGTTGAACCCCTGAACTTGACCAAATTAACCTTTTAGGACAGTGAGCGTCTTTCTTTCTCTTGGAAGTTGTGTCCTCTGATTATTATTTTAGGTTCTGTTTAGTTCATTTCTTTCTGCTTAGTGACAAACATAAGTGCTTCTTTGCTGATCTACCTAGGAGGTGGATGATGAGAGAGAAGGATGAATTGTATATTCCTTGGAAACTAAATAAATTTGTTGCTGGTCATTGGTAATGCTGGGACAGCAAATAATGCATCTGTTCCTATCTGAATTTGGAAGTAGATTTGAAATGGTTAGTTTTCCTTTAAACCTGAAATATATAATTAGTGAAGTTCTTTTTTTGTCGCAACCACTAGAAATGTGAAATATATATATTTTTTGGAAGTACCTTTTGCAAAATGGATTGAGCATCAAGTCATTAGGACTTTTAGTTTAGTGATATTCATATTCAAATTTCTTTTGGCAGACTTCATTGGATTCATGTTATCTATCAGTCTTTACTTTTAGCCGAGATGTGGGCAGCTCCTTTTCTAATACTTCCATATTTTGTGGGGCATATCTATTCTGAATGAAGTTATTAGGCTGGCACCTCAGGTTCCTGACTCATAACATACACTCGGACTTGTCTATATGGCACTTGGTAATACTGAAAAAGCAATGGGATTTTATACAATTGCAGCACGACTTAATGCAAAAGACTCACCTTTATGGAAAATGCTTTTTTCTTGGCACAAGTAAGTAATCTGACCTGTGGGATCATAGTTAGTTAATATGTAATAAAGTGAAGCTACGTATTGATTTTCTTTCACAAGTGTTTGTACTTGTTGCACACAATTTTTGTATATATAATTTTCTATTTTTTGTCTGTATATGATATAACATTATAAACCATGTTATTTGACATGATTGTATGTCCAAGTTTTCTTTTTTATTTACTGCTTCAAATTTTGTCTTTCCAGTTGTAAGTAACTAGGGTACATCAATTCTTCCATTTTATAAATTCTTTTACCTGATATTAAGTTCTCACTTCCCATTCAATTTATCTCAGTAAGGATGACTGTAAACTGTCCTCTGGTGAAAGTTGTGACTATGAGTTCCTTCACAACTTTGTTTATGAATCAATTATTCTTGCATTAGGCATCCTTATTGCTACAATAATTACAAAATGTTATTTTGACCTTTTCTTTTCTCTTTCAAGCATGCTTACCTGTACCTTCTCTCACTCTTATATATTGAGATGCGACGTTTCAATGTTACATACTGGTTGGATAATTAACTCATTCTGTTTGCTACATGGCAACGTAATGTATTGAATAAAATGCAGCGAAAGAGATGTAGCTAGAGCCAGAATGTGCCTTTCTCAAGCTATAAGGGCAGATCCTAGTGACATTACACTTTGAGTTTGTGATGCATCAATCTACATTAAACTTGGAGATTTTCAAAGAGCTGCGGAATCTTATGAACAGATATCACAAGATTTTCCTGAAGATGTTGAAGCTCTGAAGAAAGCTGCTAAGGTCTCACTTAACTGTTCTTGTTGGCAGGTTTATTGATTTAATTATGCTTGCTATTGTATGAATGGATGGGGAGAGTAAACAGAATTCATGAATCAGATTAAGGTTAGGTAGGTTAATAAATAGAGAGCTAAATGTTGTATTTTATGGCTTTAAAAACTATGTTAAATCAAAGAGAGCGAGTACAAATGTTGTATTTTATGGCTTTAAAAACTATGTTAAATCAAAGAGAGCGAGTACAAAACCAAATTGGTTTTAAGTATGATTAATTGTGGTGTTTGAATGTGGTACAATTAATAAAACTTGCAGAAATGAGTACGCCTAAGATGCCATTGACGAAACTTGAAGGGCATACGTGGAATGTGTATGTATATTTGCAGGAATGCTGAAGCGGCATCCCTTCATTATTTCAGAGACAGCTTATTAACGTTTGTTTTCGAACTAAAGAAGCAAAAGATTTAAGCTAGATGACTGAAGATGAAAGTTCAATGAAGGAGGACCTGGCTTGAAGTAGTTGATAGGGGTTTTGCATGACATGGGTTTGTTGAAATTGTTATGTCAAGCTACCTGACGATAACGATTGAGGTTGAGTTATATATTCTGTGATTATACTGGGACTTAGTTCTAATTTTTCGTGACATACAGTAGAACGGACCATTTTTAACATATGTTGGTTTAGATTTCTTTTGTGCCTCCTTTCATATATTTTTCTTTCTTTGGTTTTCCATGGCTTTAGTTTTTCCCATTTTCATGTCAGTTATATATAGACTGTGGCTTGAGAGAACGGAGTGTCAAGATATTGGAGAACTATCTCAAAAGTCATCCATCTGAAGCTGATTCTGGAGTTATTGAGTTGCTTGCTGGTGTATTTATGGAAATCAATGTACATAATTATGCTCTTCAACATTTTGAGAATGCTCACATGATTTACTTTTCGGGAAAGGAAATGCATTTCCAATTAAAGGTCAAGGCAGGAATCTGCCATATTCACTTAGGAAATATTGAGCAGGCAGAGGTTTGTTGTCTTCGCTTTATAAGATCTCTCATTATTCATTTTGTGTAAATTGTTTCCAACTATCCCTCCCTTCACCTCTCCCCTGCTGAAAACTAAAAAAGAGAAGAGAAATGAGTTGCAAAATATGTCATTTTTATAGTACCCTTTGGTGCTTACCATGTTGATATGTTGTGTTTTATATTTGTCTGGAATCTTTGAATGTGTAGTTCTTTATGATAACATGGTAAATTGGTAATGGATTGGGCATTACACATTTCTTGATTTTACCAGCTTATGGAAGAGTAGGATATTTTATTGATAATGGGTGAATTAAATGTTTGAATGAGAACCAAAAGGAGAAAATATGTTGCCTCCGAAAAAAGGAGAAAATATGTAGGAATAAAGCCCTACTGTGGTAGGATCAAGGTGCTATTGCCTGTTATGACCTTTTATTATATGTTGGTTTCCATTAGTTTGTAACTTAAAGAACGGTGGTGAAAATTATATCTCTCATATTTCTTTTGTCTTTTTTCTTTGTTGTTAGTCCTTCACAATTTGATCAATGCTGCCAGTTATTGGCTAATTATTTTGCATGATTTGCAGGTTATTTTCAGTGATCTCGGATCAGAAAGTGTATCCAAGTATGCCAGATTGATTGTGGATGTATCTGATGCATATACGAGTCTTGGGCATTTTCATTTTTCCTTGAAGTATTATCATATGGTGGAGTCAAATGCTGGAGTTGACAATGTAAGAAAAAGGTTTATTCTCTCTTCCTTTTTCTGATTTTCTGCCAAGGGGCATCATATTTCATTTTTTCTTTTATTGTTGATAGTTTTCATGAACAAAACAATTGTTATGTCAACAATTGAAAAAACTGTGTTGCATGCTATGTTGCTTGCACAAGGAAAACAAGTGATATACCATCAATTAAAACTTAAGTTTTAGCTGTAATCTGAATGTGTGGTTCATTCAGATATTATAAAAAGCAATTCTTTTTGGTAAGTTTCTTAAATGAATAAATATAAATGACCTAAACTTGCCATCTGACCTGGTTGCCTGGTTATTTATTCAGCTGATGATTTGTGCTTTATACTGGTCTAACTAATTGTGTGATCAATTCATATTGTGATTTTGATTATAATTGTCCAAGCGAGTG
>CATIWJ010414263.1:0-10700 GCA_949640765.1 Croton laevigatus
TATTTTAAGTTGACAGTTAATTCATTCAATCCAAAATATAATTTTATTTAATCAACATGTGTTTTTAATTTAAGTATTAAATTTATTTAACAAATTAATTCCAATTGATTTAGTCTTTAATTATTTCTGTCAAAATTAAACCCAATTAAATACTTTTACCATATTTTTTAACCAAATATATTAATTTCATAGTTTATTTAGGCCCCTAAAATATTAAATTCCAAATTAAAATTCAATTTATTAAATTAATTAAGCTGTTGAACCTAATTGAGAAGTTAATATAAGTTTAGGGTAAATTACCAAGGCGGAAGGACCTAATTGAATAGAAGTTTAGGGCGGCCGGGCTTGACTAAGATTTGACCAAGAATCTAGGTGCCTCATGGTAAAATGCAGAGGGACCTGTTTTGTAATTATCCAAAATCGCAGGCTTAAGCCAAAAATTTCGCCTAAAAACGCAGGCATTTAGCTTAAAACGCGGGTGTTCACCACGTTTGGCTTTGACCGGACCGAATATCAAGTCGACTCTAGCTAACCGAACCACCAGACTTTGAATTGGCCCGCTTCATCTTCAACCTCCTAATGCCACTGTTCACCGATTATTTTCAGCACCTGTTCTTTGTTTTTCGGCGACGGTTTCGAGCATCGAGGGTATCGATCGACTCTTTAGCTTACCAGAGGTCGTCTCGTAGCCTCATATCAGTTGATCGGTGGCCAAATTTTGAAGAATCGAAGATTTAAATTTCGGGTTTTCCAATGGGTATTCGGGTCTTTAAGCTTAACCCGACTGGAATTTGTGTTTCCGGCCCCTATTTACGCCAATTCTTACTTCTATCTTGCTTACCGGAATCCCATGAGTGGATTTCTCACCTTTGTTTCTAAAATTGATGTTCAAGATGAAAAATGGCTTTTAATTTTTTTTCTCTGCTTAGAAATGAAAATGCAGAGTCTGTTTTATTTTTTTCTTCACCTCTTCTCAGTCTTCTTTTCCTTATAATTTGTTTCAAATCATTCACCCGACAATTCCAAAACCCTATTTTGTTTGATTCTCAATTCTTCCACAACTTTTCCTTTAAAAATCTTATTTTGGGTTCATCTCATCTATATCTTTTCTTCTGTTTTCCATTTCTTTCTAATTTAATTTAATTTTTTATTATATTTATTATTATAATATTTATATTTTATTTTATTTTTTAATTATTATTTTATTAAAATATCTATCATTTAAAAAGACTAAAGTGCCCTTTTCTATTCCAACAATTTACATAAATTTTTTACTAAGCAAAAATTCAATTTACTGTTTCACTGCATTTTACCAGTGCCGGTAAAAATAAAAAATCGCACCCGAAATAAAACCATATCAATATTATACTCAAATTACTCGTCTCGAAGTGTAGATTCCAAATTTAATATTTTTAAAATTTAATTCCGCTCTTAAAATTTTTCGAGGGTCAAAATGTCCAATCGGAGTCATAAATGACGATATCATACTTAAAATGACCGTTTTTTCTACCTGATTATCATTTAGATATTTTAAATTATTAAACTATCTTAAAATAATCCATTTCTTAAATTTTTACCAAAAATAAGTATTATTTAATTTAATAAAATTGATAAATTACAATTTAATCATTTAACTAATTTTTTAGGTGTGACAGGACACGTGGCTGATCCCCAGCCATTGCGCCACTTTGAGCAGCACAAAGAATCAAATTCACGCGGCTCGACAGTTGCTTTTTAGGGGGGCAGCAGTAATTTTTCCCAAGTTGCCATTAAAACTAGCGTAATGAACTCCTATATACACAACCCTCCTCTCTTCTCCCTCGCCTTCAATCCATTATACCCACAAAAATTTTATGCAAAATGAAAGTTTTAGGCAGAGAACTCGTCTCCACTCCTCTCCTCGTTCAAAAATTCTTATAATTTTTGGTGGACTCCGGTGATTCAAGCTTCAAATGACAGAGATTTTACTCTTATTCAAGTAAGGTTTTTTTTTTCAGCAATGTTTATTTTATATAATTATAGAGTAGTACTTACATGTATATTTTTTTATTAGAAATTGTATGTGTATTTTTATTTTTAATGTAGTAAATTTATATGTGTTTTTTTTTCATTTTTATTGCAGTATTTTTATTTAAATTTTTGTAGCATAAATAAATTTGTTGAAATATTTTTTTTTTTTTATAATATGTAACAATTTAAATGTTTGGTGTATTTTTTTATTGCAATAAATTATACTTTATATAATTTTAGACTAGTAAATGATTTGTGTATTTTTTTTATTAGACGACATAATAAATGGTTAGTGTATTTTTTTCCAGTGTGGTAAATTATATTTTATATAATTTTAGACTAGTATTGGTACGTGTTTTTTGTTCAGACTAGTATTTTTATGTATTTTTTATTTTTATTGCTATAAATTTTTAAGTTTTTTTTATTGCAACAATTTTATATGTTTTTTTTTTGTGGCATTAATAAATTTTTTGGAATATTATTTGTTCATATATAAAAATTTAAAAGTTTGGTGTATTTTTTTATTGCTGTAGATGCTTTGTCTGTATATGGTTGTTTATAATAATTTTTTATTTAGATTCGTAGTAATTTTTGTGGCATGAATAAATTTAATAAATTCGAGACCGAAATTGACCAAAACCCTAAAACCCAAAACCCTAAACACTAACACTAAACCCTAACCCGTAAACCATAAACCCAAACTCTAAACCCTAACCCCTAAACCTTAAAACTCTAAACCCTAAACACTAAGCATAAACCATAACCCCTAAACCCTAATCTATGAATATTGTAAATTGATAGATTATTTTCATTGTATCAAAAAATGTCAACTATGTTAGAATTTGATTTTGTATAAATATGAATCATTAGATAAATAATGCCTAAGTTTACTTTATCTTTATTGTGAAATTAAGAATTATGAACAATGTCGTGATAAAAGTTAACTCTTTTAATTATGAAAATAGTACAATGCCTATGATTCTGTTTATGACAATTTATTAGGGGGCAACATAATTTACACTGGAGTGGGTGCTCCTTTTGTTAATAAAAGCTCATTAACTATTTCTCTGGATGAGGAATTATCATGGCCTATACTATTGTATAGGATTAAAATAGCTTTGGGGTTGGATAGGAATTCAGTTATCACCAAAATTTTCTATAGGGCCCCATATATTCATGAAGGATGGAATATATTTTTTCCCTTATTGAAATATCTGATGAAAATGAAGTTCGTGTAATGCCAAAAATTTTCAGCCAAGTCCCTGGATTGCAACTGGTTGAGTTGTATGTTGAGTTTAGTACTGGCGATCTGGTTTAGTATCCACAGCCGTCGGAGTATGAATCTTCCCAACATAGAGTTTTTGAGTTCGGTGGGTCTAGTCATCATAGAGGTGGTGATGACAATGTAGCTGATGAGATGCATAATGCTGATCTTGATGACCTAGAGGATTCAGATTATGAGGAGGAAGAAGATGATGATATTGATGAGAATGAGATTCTTGGCAACGACAGTGATGTTGATGATGAAGCTGCATTAACCTTCTATGTTAAGGATGACAATAAAGAAGATAATATATTTGAGCAGTTGGCTGCGAGTAGCTTACATAGTGCTGAATATGAAGCTGACAGAGAACACTGGATGCGTATGAGCAGTCGCGACATCGAGGCGATGGAAATGAACAAAAATCAACCTGATACAGATATAATTTGGGATCCTTCAAAAAAGTTCCGTGTAGGAATATTGTTTGAGTCAAGGGATGAAGTTTAGTCAGCGGTGAAAGTTTATTCTATTAATAACAAATGACAGTTTAAAAGTTGTGAAACTAAGCAGAATTTTATCACCTTGAAATGCAAAATTGAAGAAGGCTGTAATTGGAAATTGCGTGCAGCATTGAAGAAAAAAAGTATTTTGGGAGATTACCAGATACAATGGCCCTCACACATGTAGTGCTCCCTCAAATACACAAGACCATGTCAATTTAGACTCTACCTTCATTGTAGGGTACATTAAGAGCATGTTGTGGAGCCAGCCTGATATAAAGGTCCATGCTCTGATTGTAAACATGATGAGTAGATTTCACCTCACTCCCTCATATAACTTTCGTATGGTATGCAAAACAGAAAGCTAATGGCGATTTGTTTGGAGATTGGGACGAGTCTTTCACACACTTATGTGACTTTATGCATAATGCATGCTTTCGGAACAAATGGTCTTATTAGAATATTGAAAGTGAGGCACATTTTTTGAACAACAGACTTGTTAAAGGAGTGTGTATGTTTAAATGCATTTTTTTGGCCTATAAACCTTGTATTGATGGTTTCCAACACTGTGCGCTAGTTCTGTATGTTGACGGAACTTTTTTGTATGGAAGGTATAAATGCGTCCTTCTTTTGGTTTAAGCTGTTGACGATAATAATAAAATATTACCAGTTCCATTTACTATTGTTGAGAAGGAAAGTAAAGATAATTGGGAGTACTTCATGACCCGACTTCGATACACAGTGTGTAAAGGCCGTAATGATGTGTGTATTATTTCTGATCGTCATGCCGGAATAAAACATGCTATGGAGACAGATTTATGGAAAGACAACCCATATAGATATTGCCTTCGCCACATTGCCAGCAACTTCAACTCCAAGGTCAAGAATCATAATCTAAAAAAATTGCTTATGAAAATTGGTACGTAATTGATATAACTTATAAAAATTTTACTTGCTTTAATGTTAAAATAATGCACCATCCACCTTTATTAGATTGTTAACTTCAGCAATATCTATGTTGTATATTTTAGGAGCCCAGAATCAAAAGAGAAAATTTAACAAGTTGATGAAGAAGTTTGAAACGAGACTTCAGAGGGTTGAAGAAGAACAACCAGAGGAAGAAAGGGTTAGCGGCATTAAAGTGGTTGAACAATATTCCAAAACAGAAATGGGCATTAGCATATGATGCTGGATATAGACATGGTGTAATGACTACGAATTATGCCGAGTCCACCAATATGATGTTAATGAAGGTTAGGTGTGTGCCTGTCACAGTAATGATGGAAATGATTTTTGATAAGTTGGTGGACATGTTCTGTAACACCCCTTAACCCAATTATAAATAATTGAATTAAAGGACATCACATTACAGATGAACATGGTATACAAATCATATTCATCTAAATTTATCACAAGTTATGGGTACAATTTTTTTTTCTCTTCTATTTTGCTTATGTTGACTTTGACTTCACAGTATATGCCAATCTACGTTCTTGTTATGGTGGTACCCCAAATGTTCCAACTTCTATACTTCTTTCGAAAATCTACAAGTTCAGAATAAACCAAACTTGTTGAGCGGTTTCGCTTAGTGGATACTTTAACTAATGAAAAGCATAAATAATTTTAAATGCACATGCATAAATTAAAAACATAATTTAAATAATAAACAACATTTAATAAAACATTCATCAAATGAAAATTACTCTTTTAGATAAATAAAATTGCGTTATTTAAAAATCTTACTTGAGTTGCTTGGTTAGCTCTACCAGATATTTAGACAAACTTTATCACTTACTTAGAATCACTTAATACTTATTCACTTTCTCATTTTACACTTAACTTAATCATTTAACGGTCGTTAACGTGAGAATCAATCATAACTTGTCCGGGCCAGGGATTGAACCCATGTCAACGGAAAAACATAATGGCCATATAAATTACCAGAAAAGATCGATCAATCCCTACAGAATTTGTTCGACTAAATCCTAGTAGAGCTTAAAACATTTTTCTCATAACGTTTGTTTTCCCAAAATTAATAATTTTAATCATGAAATTCAACATAGATAATTATTTCAAACATCAACACATTCAACATTTATATTTATTCAAAACTCATATTTTCATCAACATATTCAAATAAAATATTTATTAAAAATCATATTCTTGATCACCATATTTATTTCAAATATTATCATTTTCAAATCTATAGTTAATTTAAAAAAAAAAAAACACTTTTACAAAATAAATCTTTCTTTATTTTTAAATCTTATCCATAAAATTATTTAAATGGTAGCTTATAAATATTTTGTTTAAAACCCAATTTATATATACATATATACTTATATTTACTTATATTTACTTTAAAAATAACTATCTTTTAAAAATATTTCTTTTAATGGAATATTAATAATTTATTAGTTTTCAAAATATTTGTTTCTAGTATTTAACATACTTACTTTAAATTTTAACTTTAGTATAATACTATATATTAAAATAAATAAATAAATAAGTAAGTAAATTAAATTAAACTTATAAAGTAAATGAATTATAATTAAATATCAAATTATTTAAAGCAATAGTTAAGTAAATATAAAAATTAAAGTAAAATGAATACCCCACAAAATATATGGATATATAGGAAATTACATAAATTAAAGACTTAATAAATAAATAATTAAATAAATATTTAACTAAGTAAAATAAATAAATAGGTGAATAAATAAATAAGTAAAATAAATAAATAAGTAAATAATTGATTAAATAAGTAAATAAATAACTAAATAATTAAATAAATAAATAAGTAAATAAATCCCCACAATTTAAATGGGTCTTAATATTATGTTAGTGTTATAAGATAATAAAATTAGTAATACCCTACAAATTTAATGGATATTTATTATTGAGTTAGTGTTATGAAGTAATAAAATTAGTAAAATCCCTTAATTTAAATGGGTATGTAATAATAAAACAATAATAATAAATATTTAATCGATATTTTCATCGTACCCACATGAGTGGTTCCGATTAAACTTAATTTAATAACTTCAAATAAATATTAAATTTAATGCAAAATATAAACCGTGCAATAAAATAAAATTTAAGAACTTTTCAAAGTTAAAGTATCAAACCTCAGTCTCCTTTGAGTTTCGTTTCTTATTCCTTATGTCCATGGACATAGGTATTTGTCCAAGGATTTGTCTATCTAATAGTCCAATTGTCATATATAAATTTTTAATTTGAAATTCTTTTAAATTTAATTGTCCAATTATTGGATCCTTCATTATTCTTTTTTTTTTTCTAATTAAAAGTTCAATTAATAATCTATTTGTCAAAATAAAATTTTTAAGTTAACAATTTATTTATTTAGTCCAAAATATAATTTTTATTAACCAATCATAAATTTTAATTTTAATAATAAGTTCATTAAATAAATTTTAAATATTTAAACTCTAAATATTTTTTTTATTAAAATTATTCTCATTTAATAATTCTACCATATTTTTATAGTCAATTATATTATTTTTATAATTTAATTTGGTCCCTAAAATGATTAATTAACAAAATAAACTTAATTTTATAAATTAATTAAACTTTAGGACGTAATTGAAGTAAAATAATAAGTTCAAGGGTTACCCAGATGTAAAAATGAGGAAATTTTAAGGGGCGCGCTGGAATAATACGGAAGCTAAGCATCAAAACCGATATTTGCCTATTGAAAACGGCGTCGTATAGGTCAAAACGCGGATCTTCTGTGCTTTTTAACCTCCTCCTTCGCCTGTTTCTCTATTAAACGGGTTTTGCCTGACCCATTAAAGCTCCGATGACCCGTTACGATTCCGGCTATGAAAATTAACAATTTATATACCGATCGTTTCCTCCCTTCGTCGATCGTTGGTTGACAACCTTAGTTTGGCCATCCAACCACCAGACAATTTTAATTTTTCATTATCCCAAACAGACCCATTTTACTAACAAACGGTCCGATTGAATCTTGGTGCTCCGGCCACCAATCGTGACATTTCTTGCACCCAGATCGACTAACGGACTGCTAGGAGTCGAAATGTGGTCTCTGACAGTGATGATAATGTCGAACGGTGGCTATGGGTTATGGGTAATTTTCCAGTTTTCCTTCTAAAATTCATAAATTTTCATTTATTTTTATTCTAAATTTCCTTTTGAATTTCAAATTCCCTATTTCTCTTTCTTCTTTTCTCACTCGCGCTTTCTTCTTTTTTTTTTTTTGACATATCACTCGCACTCTCTCTCGTTGTTTCTTTCCCTCCGCCTTCATTCTTTATTTATAATTGAAACAATAATTGACCCTTGTTTGTCTGTTTTCTATTATTAATTTTAATATCTTATACTGTTTAGGTCTTTAATTTCAGATCACACGTTATTATTATTATTATCATTATTTTATCATATTTTTATTATTATTATTATTATTAGAAAAATTTACAAAAACCTCTCTGTGTTTTACTCAAAACTACATTTTTCTCCCTATCCTTTTTTCACCGGACAAAAATATCCCTGGGTTTTAAATCTGTTAATAATTATACCCTTCCGTCTATATTTTATGTTAAAATTAATAGAAAAAGGATCAAACTGTAATTTTACAGGCTGTTTTGAAAAGTTCAAAATTAAAGGACTGTTTTGTTATTTTCTTTTCTTCTTCCTCCATTTTCAGCCACCATTGCTAACACCTTTTTCTTCTTTTTTTTCTTTACACAAACAACAAGTTAAAGCCTTTTAAAAAAAAAACAACAGACAATTTATTAATTCTTTCACTTTCAGAAATCAAAATGCATTAAAAGAGTGAAAATATAAATCACAAAAAGAACAAATTTTTTGTAGAGAAGAGAAACAAGATTATATCCAGCTATCACCCAAGCAACAGAAGCAACAGAAGCAACTATTCTCCTCAACCCAATAAGCACAAAACATATAAAATATGATCAAAATTACAATTGAAGAAAGGAAAAAAGAAGCTTAACTTGCATAATCAAAGCAAAAAAAAACTTTCTATACCTACAAATTCACTCAAGAAATTCAAACACGATTAAGCCCGAACCTTCAAACCAAGCATAAAACCCAAAGCAAAAAAGATTTCAATACCAACAAATTCAAACTTTGTTCACTAAAATCAATACCCACAAAACATTTCAAATGAGTATAAACCCAAAGAGTATGAAACCCAAAGAGTAACATGTATCACAAATCAAAAATAGGATAGAAAAAGATAGGAACTTTACATAACAAATCAAATCCTTGAGACAAACCTAGATAACGATTACACTTAAAAATTGAAACGAGGCACTCATATTAAAAAGGGAAGTGAAAATTTGTGTTCTCTGTGAGGAAAAACGAGAGAGTCCTGTTGAAAACGGTCGATGCCATTTATTCGTAGACCATAGAAATTAGATGGGATGCTAAATTATTGCGTCAGATCAAATCCTTCAAATACAAATGAAGGCAAACACTAATAGTCAAAATCAATTTCTTCTCTAATTGACGTTATCAACATCTTCAACTTATTGCTACTACTAATAAAAAAAAAGAAAAGAAGAAGAAGAAGGTGCTAGTAATGGTGGTCGTTCCTCCATTTTCGATGATAAGAGAAAACGAAGAAGCTACAGTAGTGCAAGCACCGGAGTCGAGTAAAAGCCACCGTAGACAATTCTCGTTTTCTGCAGAAATTTGAAGCCTTGGACCAAAGAAAGAAGGTGAAGATTTTGGCTGCAATTTTTTTTTAATTTAATTTAATAATGTATAATTGATAAGTGCCAAATAATATATGTTTTTATATGGGAATATTGATTAATTTTGAGTAATAATTGGTTATTAATTTATATTTGTAGCACTTATTTGATTAATTTCTATTTGTCA
This sequence comes from Croton laevigatus, assembly GCA_949640765.1. Taxonomy (NCBI): domain Eukaryota; kingdom Viridiplantae; phylum Streptophyta; class Magnoliopsida; order Malpighiales; family Euphorbiaceae; genus Croton; species Croton laevigatus. The sequence goes on from CATIWJ010414263.1 coordinate 9,658, forward strand.
GGTCATAATCGTGCATTTTTGTGGAAAGGAACAAAGAGACGGCAGGAATAGTGCAAAGAAGTATATTTTGGAAGAAAGTACAAAGTTTGAACTAAAATGTAATGGGGCAACAACTTAACAGGCCATTTTGTTATGTTGAAATAATGCAGGGGCTGTTTGGTAGTTTTACCGAAATGCAGTCAGAATTTGCGTTTTGGTGAAAGGAAAGAGTTGTTCAAAATACACTAATTTGCAGCGTTTAGAGCTGCTTAATTTGTCCAAAACAAAGGGAAAAAGTGCGTTTTGAACATTGAGTTTAAAGAGTTGAAACACAGCATCTAATGTGGCCTTGTTATTCTGTTACGCGTCAGAAACGAGAAAAGGAAGCTGGGTTTTGACGATAGAAGGCAATCGATCAGATGGGGATTTTCGAAATAAATTGACAACAAGAAAAAGAGGCTTCGAAAATTTCTTTACCGATTATTCTGGGGATTTTGGAATTTTGAATTCGAAATTGAAAGAGACAGACTGTAACGGGGAGAACGAAATAAGACGGGGGCGACCCAGATCGAAAAAACACAACCGAGAGAGGAGAGAGTCACCAGACTGAAAGGGGGAACGGAAAGGGTAGAGACCGGTTTTCACCGGAGGAATTTGGATTTTTGGTAGAGAAGAGATCGAAAAGGTACAGAGAGAGGTCTGGTACGAAGAAAACTAAAATAGGAACAGTGACACAGAAATTGGTGAAGGATAACAGAAGGGAGAGCACTGAAATCGACAGTACTCATCACCGGAGATCAAAAGCATTCAGAGCAGAGCTTCACTGGTTGATCGGGAATCGAAAGAAAGTAGTTCCGACGTTGGAAACAGAGGCGATGGTTCAGGAACATCCTGGTGTTCCTTGTTCTGAATTTTGAAAGCCAAGACAGAGTTGGAAGCAGTTGGTCACGATTGAAAAGAGATTTTGCAAGGAATCTAGGAGCTCGAGAATCAAACAAGGAACCAGATTGCAAAGAGATGAAGATTGGAGTAACAGGAACAGACCAAAACGGCAACGTTTTGGG
>CATIWJ010414574.1:0-20550 GCA_949640765.1 Croton laevigatus
AAGGGAAAGAGTGAATTGATCGTCAAAAACAGAGTAGTACTTCGTCACTTTCGAAAATAGAACGAAAATATAGAGAAGAGTCTGATAACGAAAGACTGAAAAACACCAGAAAATTTGACGATAGAAAAACGAAATAACAGAAGAGAATGAAATCAATTGGGAACGAAAATAGGAAATCAAAAGCATAGAAGGTCAGAAAAACAGAGCAGGACAGATTTTGGAAGGGAGTTGGTTACTTGAAAATCAGGGAAATCAGTCTTACGATTTTGTTTGAAAATTTTTTATCCAAATATTTTACTTAGATGAGGATATATAAGTCTTTTTAAGATCATTTAACACTGTTAATAAATGGAAGGGTATTTTAATTATTTAAATCAATTTTGAAGGAATTTTTAATGGCTTAATAGAAATTAAGGTCCTTAATAGTTACTTTATATAAAACCAAAAGGCAAACTAGTATTAATCACGTTCCTTAAATAAAAAATTTGAATATTGATTTACTGCCTAAAAAAAAATTTGTTAATTGTTCACATTTTTTCAGTACAAGCTAGCAAATCATCTTCTTTCAATATTGCAAATGCAAGTTCAACAACACACCAATAATTTCAAAATTAGTACTATGTAATTTGCATTTATAAGCAAATAATAAGAAAACATTTAGAAGCAAATATACTGAGGATAAGAATCTATCTCAATTAAAATTGTAAACAAGTCGAGCAAAGCGAAGCCAAGTGTTGTCAAGTTCAAATTTGGCACGTTTACTTTTTGAGCTGATTTTGAACAAATTTTTATTGAGCTAATTTTTCGAATAGCTTACGAGCGGTTGTAGTGGTAGTTACATACAAATTATTATTTAGACATTAATTAATCATTATATACATATACACATGAAACTTCCAAAAGAAAAAAAATTGATTTTGATACATGTTTTAGATAATAATAAAATTAAAGGAGTCTTTTAATGAGCTTATAATATTTGCTTGAGCTTGGCTCGTTTAGTTATTGAGCAAGCTCATTTAGACGGACTTCCATCAAGCCTTGATAATAGTAGAAAGGGCCAAAAAAACCATTTTTGGAAATGAAATTAAAGAGCAAAATACATGATTTCTTACCTCCGAATCTACAGCTAGAGCTGAGTTTTTCGGATCACCCATAGAACGCGAATGAAAAGGAATTGATTGGATCGAGATTTCAGAAAAAACAATGGTGATGGGAGTGAAGTTTGGGTTAACCACGAGGAAGAATAGGATAATTACATTTCTCAATTCAGTAATTTACACAATTTTTAAATTTGTTGCTTAAATAACCCAGAATTCACAATTGCCACCAATTACACCCAAATTTCGAAATAATAACAAAATTAAGTTTGTTTAAATCAATTTTGCTTTATTTCATGGTGAAACTTTTTTTTTTTTTTGATAAAAGGAATAGTCGCAATAGAAGACTAGACCCGCTTGAAGTTTTATAACGAGGATAAAAAATCAGAAGTATAGCAATTGTTGGGAAGACTGCCTACCTAGAAATTGTACAGCTAATTTTCCTAAGACCATATAGGCAACCAAAGGACTAAGAAAATTACAAGAACTGAAACAAAATAAAAACATAAAAACAGAAGCCAAAAAATGAAGAGATTAGCAAGCTAACTGTGCCTGTTACTCCACAGGCTATAAGTGAATTGCTATTGAGGCATTTTATCAAACAGTTGTATCGTCAACCAAACCAAGCCCGATCTGGTCTCTGTCGATAGTATCCAGCAAAGAAAAAACAACATGAAGACAAAGAACAACACAAACAGATCCAGCCTCCTTCCCCTTCGGCTCCGATCATTCCATTCATCTATTCGTACCTGTAATATAAAACATCAAAAGAAGGATTTGAAGGCAGGTTGTATGATCCAGATGTTTAGATTGACAAAATAAAGATCGGAGGGTAGTAGCATAAAGTACACAACGGCTTGACATAAGGACACAAAGAAGAAAAAAACCAGGAGATCCACAAGAACGAAACAAAGATCAACAAAAATAAAACATCCAGAACAAACAAAACTAAATAAAAATCAGCAAAACAAACAAAAAAACCCAAAAAAAAAAGTGATGAACTCTAAAGAGAGATGAACCATAGAGAAAGGGATGAGCCCTAAGATTTGTATAGAGGCAAAAAATTGCACTATTCTTTCAAAGAGAAAGACATAGGCAAATAGTTATTAGATTAATAGGAGAGGAAAAAAAAGGGATGGTCATTTCTAAGCCGTTCCAGTTGCTTCCTTAGCTATGCTTTGTAATTTTTCTTTCTTTTTTATTATCCACTCAAAGCTTTTTATCATCAATCAAATCAACCCATCCATCACTTTTGTTATTTGAATTATTATCAATTTTGTTATCACTCTTTTAAAAAAAAAGTTGTTATCAATTATTGTGGAAGTAGTTATTTTGGGATTCTATCCATTTAGCTATTTTCTATTTAGAGATTTAGAATCATGTTATGAAAACTTATTTTATAGCAAGTCATTGCAGGGAAAAAAAATCACTGTATTTTAATTAAATTAATTAATTTACTAATAACAATCTATTAATATAATATTATATCTAATTAGAAAATCTAAAGCAAAATAATATTAATATTATTAATATTAGTAATATATTTTAATTAAAAATTTAAATTCTAATATGTAATAAATCAAATGGCTTAATGAAATTTTTATGATAGGTTTAAGACAATTATGAAACCAAACAATTAAAAAAATAATTTTTCAAATTAATGAACTAAAATAGATGATATTCAAATATATTTATTTAAAATTTATTTCTTTTCCAAAATTATTATCGTGTATAAGGCTCATTAAATTTTTCTTATCCATTGAATTTCGACTAATGCAAAATTTTTAGAATATTGGATGAAATGACTTTAGTATAATAGTTTCAAAATTGATAATTTTAAAACATATTTTAAAAAATTAGAAAATTTGAGAGCAAATTGAGCTAAAATTCTTAAATAAAATTTAAAAATGGTAACATATAGCACTTTTTAAAGTTCTTTTTTAGTAAATGGCACCAAAGATCAATAATTAAGAAAATAATATTTTTTTTAGAGTTTAACTTTTATATTATATCCCTCTTTAATATTTATTGAATTTTAGTTTTTTTTTAAAGAGAAATCAAAAAACTGAATTAATTGGTCAGAAAATTGAGGAAGAAGACTACCCTAGCGTCGCCACCTCCGCCAAATGCAGCCGATCGACCGGCAAATGAAGGGTACCAATCGACAGCTCTCGCGTTGACCATTCATTTTGTACCCTTAAAATAGTCGTTAGATCATCGGAAGACAGCCAAAATTTTAAACTACTTTTTATAGCATTGCTGTCTGAAAATTTAGAAACAACTAGTTTTTGATGTGATTCAGCTTGTTCTAGTTAGTTTTCGTCGAGAACCTGATGCCGACGAGATTTCATGCCATTTTCGTCGTATTTTTTACTGAAATCATGAAGTTGCAGTGAAGCGTCCACCAGAAAAGATGAACAGGTTCAAAACAGAACGCATGAAGGGTATTCTTTCATGAAACTTCTCCAAAGAATCTATTCTGCCATCAAAATACATCATGGTTTCAGACTATCATCAACCATAATTATAGACCAAAATAAAAGCAAAATTAAGGGATAAACACATACCCTAGTGATTGTAATCCGCCAATGAATTCTTGCTTGGAGAATTCACACATCGTAGCAACCTTCATTTGCCATAAAACAACCAGCTACAACAATAAGTAAATGCAAGTACGAGTACGTATTCAGCAAGGTCCCAGCACATACACTTCACGGCATGTTGATGATCAGACCACAAAAACTGAAGTTCTAAAAAATGAGAAAATGTGGGGGGAGACCGAAAAATGCATCATCCTCGCAAAGTCCATCAGAGGTGCATAATTATAGCCAGAGCAAAGTCTAGGAAAACTCTGCAAGTCTTGAATCCTTGTCTTACTTATTGTTAGAAACTGGTTAATCTCAGATTAAACAGAATGATAAAAACTGGATTCGATCAGTAATAAGAAATTATAGAGAACTAAAAAAGGAAACCGAAGTAACCTTATGTTAGATCCGTTAGTACAGAAAAAAATTATGAATTTATTGATAAGAAATTGCAAATAAAATTATTACAGCATACAAAATAATAAACTTTAAATTGAACATAAATTAAGATTAAACCTTAACAAGGAAGGGAAAGGAGGAGGATAAAAACCGAGGCTTGTATGAACAATTTTCTTAAGATGAAATTTGCCCGCGTATGACAGTAGTCTCTCAAGATACAACAGCAACAAAATCGGACTCAACCGTGTATAGAACCTTACCACCAGAAACTAGAACGAAGAGCTTAAAATTGAAATAGAAGGAAAAATATTTTTTGGATGAGAAAATATTTTGAGATTTTTTTTAAATGAAAAATAATTTTTTTTCTTTCTTTCTTCCTTTCTTCACTATCAAACGGAATGAACATATACATATATATATAGGCAGATGAAGCAAATCACATATTGAAATTTGCTTGACAAACTTTGATGTGGGTCCCACTATCAAACGAATTTCAACTTAAGTGGTTCCCACTATCAAATAAATTCAACTTAAATTGATAAATTTCAACGGAAAGTTTTCTCAATTTTGTTTGATAATCCTTGATGTGGGTCCCACTATGGACTAAAATAGATGCCAAATTAGAAGATAATGTTAGATTAATTTTTACCACAGTAAAAATAATTAGGTAATTAATGAGAATTTACTCAATTCAGTAATTAAACCGAAATTAACATTCTGGATGGAAAATTCCGAGTATAAATAAAATTAATGCATATTTGTAGTGCTTTAAATTTTATTTATAATTTTCCGACATTCACATTACCCACGTCGTGCGAATGCATATTAGCAATGTTGTATTTATTCAATCCAATATTGGTTCTAAGCTCACTTTTGAGCTTCAATTTCTCATTCACTTTTAATTTATTTTGAGATCCAAAAGAACAAAACGAAGATCAACAAAAATAAAACATTCTAAACAAAAAAAACTAAAAAAAAAAAGAGATAAACCCTAAGATTTGCACAGAGGCAAAGAAAATTGCACTATTCTCTCAGAGAGAAAGACATAGGCAAATGATTATTAGATAAAATAGCAAAGAAGTAAAGAGAGGGTGCTTCCCACCGGCAGCAGCCACAAAGGAAAGGGTTTTTTAGAGAGAAGTTAGAGAGGGATTGCAGATTGGAGTTTAATTAGGCAATTTTATTAATATAAGTAAATGGAAAGGAAACTACTTTGGCAGACACCTTCACCTAAATGACAACTGGGAAAATAATAATAATACCACCACCACCACAAATCAATTGATCTTATGCACACATATCTATATAGGTGTTTGGCTATGAAAAATGTAACATGAATTCAATTGTATGTCTTGTTATTATATCATGACAAATCATTGTTCATATACAAAAATACATAGTTCTATTAAATTGAATTCCTACACAAAACATGAATATGAATTCTAAATGAATTTCATAAAATTTTACATTAATCACTTGTATCAAATAGAACCTTAGGCTTAGAGTGATTTTACGCTTCAAATTTGCAGAAAGGAAATCTCTTGTAATACCTATCTATTATATTTTTATTTGAAAATTTTTGATAATTTATTTAAACTTTAACAATAATAATAACAATAATTTGAAAATTTTCATTAATTTTTACAAAAAAAATATTTACTAATATATTATATTTAATAATAACAATTTTTTGTTATAATAATAAAAATTTATAAAACTTTTACTGATGTATCCAATTTTATTAATAATAATAATAATAATTTATAATTTTTTATAATGTAGTTGAATAATAATAATAATAATAATAATAATAATAACTTTAAATATTGTAATTATGTTTACAATTGGTGTTCTTTCCAAAAACCAAATATACTATTTTTTAATAATAATTTTTTTTTGAAACCCGCCTGGTTTCTGGGGCTTTGCCTCGACAAATCTGAACTCGACTTGTGTTAGGCACTTGGCAGTGGTAAAGGGTGAGTCTTCCAGTGGGAATAGCTGCATACGATAGGTGTCGAATCTAAGATCTCCTTAAAGTAAATCTAAATCGCTTACCACTTGGACCAACCATGTTAGTTAATAATAATAATTTTTAAGTTTGTCAAAAAATAATAGTAATAATTTTTTTAACTTTTGATGGATTCAAATGGACATTAAAATCAATTACTAAAAATATTGTAAGTATTCAAGAACAAAATATTATTTGCAAACTTTGCTGTAGCTGATTTAGTACAAAGATTTCTATTGAACCTTCATAGTTTTCTTCAAAAATGTCTGCAAACTGTTAGCAAAAACTTCTTCAGCGCAAAGATTTCTGCTTGCAAAAACCTTCCTAGTTCTTACAAAAATGTGTATCGAGAGGGAATTTGACTAATTAGTTACGGATCCCAATTATGCTTCCCAAATGAACCAAGTTTAAGATTTGGATGACACTGAGGAAGGTAAGTAGTAAGTTTCAATAACTAATGAAAGAAAACTAAGACTAATTAGTTAAAAGGGTAAATATCAAAAAGACCAGCCGACTCCAATTTATTTGGAACTAAGGCTTTTTTTGTTGTTGTTGTTGGTAATATCAAGAAGACCCAATTTTTACTTTCAAAATAACTTTTAACCTAATTAAAATTTTAAATCTTAAAATGATCATATTTTAATTTTAATTTTGTAACTCCTAAAATAATTATATTCGTTTTATTTATAAATTGTTTATAGTATTGTTTATGAACTGTTTATATAGTATTATTTACGAACTGTTTATACTTTATTTATAGTAAAAAAAGTGGTTATATAAGAATTATTTTTAAAAAATATGATTTTTTTAAAATGTATTAAAATTTACTAAGTTATTTATTTCAAAACTCCTTAGTAAAATCAAAAGTAACTAATAAGGGCAGTTATACTAGTTAGGCAAATCTGAGAAAACTAATTAAGGTAATTAAGTGTTGATTACATATATACGATTGCTAAGATTAAGAATGAAAAGATATTGAGTTGTAGAGCAACAAAAGGATAATGAGTTGTAGAGCAAGAAGAAGAAGACACTCAGCTCCAAATTCCATTATACCATTTTTTTTTTTCTTTGTATATCAATGTATTGATAAAAAAAAAATTTCTTTCACACTCAGCTCCAAATTTCATTCTAGCATTTTTTTTTTTCCCACATTGATATCTATGTTTTTCCAGAATTTAAAATTAATAGAACTCAGCTCCAAATTTCATTCTAGCTTTCTTTTTTCTTTTGATATCTATGTTTTTCCAGAATTTAAAATTAATAGAAAAAGAAGAAGAAATTTTTTTTTTATTAAAAATAATGTTTTTCCAGAATTTAAAATTAAAAGAATAAGAAGAAAAAGAAGACTATTTGCATTTGAAGAACAACACTATTTGCATATTTACATCTGAATAACAACACAATTTTTATTACATTACAATATTTACATATGAAGAACAACACTATTTACATATTTACATATGAAGAAGAACACGATTTTTATTATATTACTATATTTATATCTGAAGACCAACGTACACTATTTACATATTTACATTTAAAGAACAACTCCATTTTTATTACATTACGATATTTATCTCTGAAGAACAACACTATTTACATATTTACATCTGAAGAAGAAAACGCTTTTTATTACATTACTGCATTTACATATGAAGAACAACACTTTTTTTTATTACATTATGATATTTACATCTGAATAACAACACTATTTACATATTTACATCTGAAGAACAACATTATTTTTATTACATTGCGATATTAAATATCAAGCTTAGCACATCAAATCAACGTATTTAACAGAAGGAAAAACCCACACATCTGAATGGAAATGGTTGAAGAGGAAGGGAAAGATAAAAGAAACAAGCTCTAATCAAATTAACATATTTAAGGAAATGAAAACCCACACATCTGAATCGAAATGGTCGAAGAGAAAGGGATAAGAGAAACAAGCTCTAATCAAATCAACATATTTAAGGGAAGGAAAACCCACACATCTGAATCGAAATGGTCGAAGAGGAAGGGATAAAAGAAACAAGCTGTAATCAAATCAATATATTTAAGAGAAGGAAAACCCACACATATGAATCGAAATGGTCCAAGAGGAAGGGATAAAAGAAACAAGTTCTAATCAAATTTCTTCGTAATTTTATATTTAAATCGAGTCCATAAAGAGGGTTCTTCCTTTTTGGTTTTGAAAGGTAAGGAAGAGAAAAAAGTGGAATGGATAACTTGATAAAGGAGGCGGGCATATTGCAAAAGAAACGTCCATTTGGGAAAAGAAGCAACAACAGCAATAGGGTAAGCAAATCGTAGTTGTTTATTTTTAAAAATAATGAAATATGCTGCTACGAAAGCTATCATCATTGCCATTACTGATATGAAAAGGAACAAAAGTCCTAAAATCAACTTTATAGGCAATGAGTAGCGAAAGTCATGAGCCGAGTATCGAGAAATAAAAATGGACAAAAAAGATAAGACTGTAGAAATAGAGAATACCAAAGATATTGCATTTGCCATTGTAAAAACTCTGAAAGCTGGATGTTTAAGAAAAATAGGAACTCCATCTAGTCTGTTGCCGCCAGGTACAGTGAATGCTGCTGCAAAAACTGCAGTTGCTATAAGTGTAGCGACGACCATACACGAATTAGCTGTATTTCTCATCCATTCTTCCCCTGATTTTCTCAAGTCTTCGTGTTCTTTCAAGAACAAGTCTCCTGGAGTAAGCTCATCATTATTCTTTGCATTTATTTGTTGCTGCCCCATAATTTTCTTCATTTCCTGCATCAATCATACTTGCACTTTCAAATGATGCATACTTTACTTCAATGAGTTGTAATAATTAACAAATGTAACAAGATTCAATATCTTGGAGACGATTGCTATGGTTAGTGAGTCCCAGTAGAATATTTTATACTGTTAAACTAATTCCTCCTCCTATTAAAATAATACCTGACTTTTTTTTGTTAATTCTCTACCTAATTGACATTGTTAAACCTATGAGTTGTTTTATAATACAAGTATTTGTAGTTTTTTACTCAAAAATCCAAAATTCAATTCCTAACTACTCTCCAGTAAAAAGACTCTGAAACAATTTTGGCAAAAAATTTAGGAGTTACGAGAGAAAAATTATAAATCCTTTTGGAAAAAATGATAACTTATAAAATTAGCAAGGTTAATTATTACTTTAGCCTATTTTTTTTTTCTGAAAACTTGTCACGTTAATCAAAATCTAAAATTAAAGAGTATTTTTATAATTAAAAAAATAAAAAATTATATTTCAAATATAATTTTATATTATTAACAAATACTCAACTATTAGATATTTGATGGAATTTCAATTGCCTCCCTGACCAATATCTAAACAGTATCTTCATTAGCTTTAATAGTAAAATCCTTTTTTTACCCCAAAAAAAAACTCATAAATGTCCGATAATAAAACTAAAAATTCAATGAGAACAACAACTTTATAATATTAATATAATTAATTGATTAATTACCTCAAACCACACAAGCTCAGACTGTAGCTGAAGAGCTGCTCCTGGTATATGATTGAGTCGGTTTAATAATGGCGGATATCCATCAAAACTCTGCTTCGGTATCCCGTCTAGATATTCAATTATTTTGAATTTGGGAGATGAAGATGATGGCAAATACCCAGCCAAATGCAACATGTTATTCCCATTTACATCAAACTCTGCTTGGGTTTCCCATCTATATATGGAGTCTTTATTCAAACCAAATTCATCCACCAGATCAAAAATCCTCATAAATCGGCTCAAAACAGCTATATGAAATATTGTATGATTATTCTCATTCACTTCGGTCAACAAATGTGAAAATGAATGCGGAAAGGAGGTAAGGAATTCCAAATTTTCTTGTTTCGCTGCAACAAACATTGCATCACTCAACCAATCAATATCGGGTGTTGTAATTAATAGGCCCCATGTATAACTCAGCAATTTCCGATCTGAAAATTGATTATTCGAATTAAAAACTATAAATAATTATTTGATTTTATTCTATTTACTATAATTAAGAGATAAAATGCAATAAAATCAATTATTTTATGCAGAAAGATTATTAAGTTGTTGGTTTTAGCTATGAATTCTTTTCTTAAAAAATAAAAAGTTATGAGCATAGTAAAACCCCTAATATTTTGTGGGGTTGGTGTGGATATAAATTATACATGAGTACAAATTCAACAGCACAATTATTTTGTGTATAATTTATAAGATTGAATTAAATTTCGAAAACTATGACCAATTATTTTTTATCTCGGAATCCAACATAGACAACCTAACTATTAATTTAAAAAAAAAGATTTGTCTCGAAAGTCTCTACTCAAGACACAAGGAATTACCGTATTTATGGGATATATACCAAAACCTTAACGTTTTATATTTTTAACAGAATTAGCTATCATTTTAAAAATAATTAGCAAATGGCCAATATTTTTTTTAAAAAAATTTTCTTAGTTCATAAATAATTAAAAAGAGAAAAAAAATAAAAATGTTTGAAGTCACAACAGAGGGGCATCAGCCTAAAACTACATGTTACCCTAGTTCACTAGGCTAAGCATAATCATTCTCACACCGGATAGGCTTACTAAATGGTAAAATACTCACATCAAGGATTAAACCATCGGTCTCTTTCTTAAGCGTTAATATCTTTCTATCCTTAATAGTAGTATATGAAGTTTATCTTCAATCTAATCCCATACCAAAATTTCCGTTTTATCTATCTATCTCAAATTGTAGTTCCCAAATATTTACCCTCCTCCATTGTTCTAAAATAAACAAACATTTCTAATAGTGACTTATATGGATTTTTTTTTTTTTTTTTTTTTTTGAGGCGCACTACAAATTGCAAGGCAAAGAATTTCTTTTAATATAAAAAAAATAGCATTTTGTTATTTTTATGAAGACAAATTAAAAACCAAATTAACGTTTCAAAAAAAATTGAAAACTAAATAAATAAATTTCGGACAAATATATAGATAACTAATATTTTAAGCTAAAATATTATTTAAAAATTGTTTTTTCAACAATGCAAAACAATCTCCAACTGTAATACTCACAATGCATTATTTTTCCGTATGAACTTTGAGTTGAGCATGGATATCGAGCTAATGCATGCATTATTGTTCTATCAGTTCCATTGTATACCAAAGTTGCCAACCGTGGATGCTCCTGCAGCAGTAACTGCGCAAAATCTACAAGAAGAAAACTTCTCATTTTTAAAAAGAAAACGAATATTTTAAAAAGTGGAAACTTAAGATAAAATAGAAAAAGCGATAAGAAATAATTTTTTTTCGTTTTTTGGTTAAGGTAGAACAAAAGATGTTTTTTTTAAAAAAAAATAAAAAATAAAGAAGATGTTTAATATTAAGGTCCTAAAATTTAAGAACCAAACTGGTGAGGGGTAGTAAATATTTACTTACATAAAAAAATAAATATAAAAAATAAAAGTTTAACTTAGGAGAAATTATTAGATTAACATTATTGAATTTTGTAGTGTAGTAAATGGCAGTTTTTTTCAAAATAAAGCAAATAGCAGATTTAGACCATTAAAAATCATAAAACCTTTTTATATACCATCCTTTTCCCTTTTTCTTCTACCTATAAAATAAAAAATTGAATACAAATATTCGTATATTAAAATATTTATATACTTCATTTGTATATAAGAATAAAATATATATATATAAATGTATATAAATATATAAGAAAATATATATAAAAATGTGATTTTTTTTTTACTATGTATATAAATACGAATTTGTATATAGATATATAAATATTTTTATACACGAATATTTATATACAAATATGTTAATTATTTTTAATTTTTAATTTTTAAATTTTTAAATTTTTTTATTTTTATTTTATAGGTTGAAAAAAGGAATAGAGATATAAAAGGAAATAAAAAAATATTATTTATTTAATTTTGGGAAAAAAAAATCCTATTTACTTAATTCTAAACTTCAAAAAATTGCTATTTACTAATTTCATCATTTGTAACTTGTTAAAAGATAGAATAAAACTTATTGAATTAAAAGTTGTATTTCCTAATAAACAAAAATGTTTGCTTACCATAACTTTCAATCTTAATCAAAGTGATTGCTAGTTGAAACAGATCCGAATCTTCCATTTTGTGTCCTTCTATTCGATAAAGTTCGTAAGCTATACCCCAATGCCCATAAAGAGATGCTGTGCAAACCGGTAATCTTCCATCTCCATCTCTGATGTTAATCAAATCCGGATTCTTCTTCATCATAATGATGATACCAGCCCAAAATCCATCTATTAAAGCATAACAAAAAGCTGAATTTCCACGCTCAGTATCTGAACTAGACCCCACACTTCCGTCTTTGTCCGATTTTGGCTTGTGTTTTTTGGCCATGGTTCTTATTTCTAAATCTTCTTTCTCCAATTTTTCAACCAGTTTATCCACAAAATAAATTCTTCTTGCTGCGACCGCAACATGGAGAGGAGTTTCGCCCCTTGAATTCAACGTTTCTGTTTTCCCTTCTGGATATTTTTCAAATATTTCGTTAGCCGTGTTCCAGTCACCTTTAGTTGCTGCTTCATACAATTTTGATTGTCTTTCTTTTTTCGATCGTCTTTCATGTTCCTCTTTTAACAACAATTATATAAAACCAAACTGTAATTAAACTCTCGGGCAAATTTTTATTAGGGTGGACGAACAGAATTTATTTGAAAAAATATAAAATTTGAGTTTGATATATTTTTATTAATTAATTTGAAATGACAAATCAGTTGAAGACATAATAAATAAGTACAATCAATCACAAGAGATATAATGGTTTTGTGCTTTTTTTTTCTCTCTTTCTTCATTAATTGTGCTGATTTGTCATCACCCTATTGAATTAGTCTACAAAAGATTTGCCAGACTAAGTTCAACAAGAAATTTCTCGTTTAGCAAATACTTTTTGATGCTAATATACTTGTGATATGATCTTCTAACAAAATATATAGAGCAATGATCCACGGTGCAACTCGCAACAACTTGTGGCCCACCTAGTCTTTTTAAAAATAAAAATTTAGTGTTTAATTGTCTCTACTCAATTCCGAAATCAATTTCAGTATTATAAAGTTAACATAACAACAAATTCAACGATTCTAATTATTTTTTGTTAAATTTATAATACAAAGCCAAATTCTGCTAACATCGATTGTGGGTGAGCATTCAAATATATCGGATAAGTTTGGGTTGAACTTTGGCTGAATTAGATTATTTGAGAAAATCTTTTTTCTTGGCCGAATTACCCTATTTGTTCAATGAATCGAATTTTACAATGACTTTCGAACTAACCGAATTGACCGAATTATGGTCATATTACTCGAAATAACCGAATTTTAAAAAATTGGGCTAGTTTTGATATGTATAAAATTTTGTTTTTATATAAAATAAATGAATAACAACCTTTGGGCTCAACATTTTCGAATTGGCCGAATTAATTTTTAAAAAATTTTGACCGAATTGATTTGACTCAACCGTTTGCTCATCCTAACAGTGATTTATGGTGAAAGTGGAAGAGAATGTGAGGTGGATAACGGTTATGGTGAAGGTAGAAGAGAAAAGGTGGATTAGGCAAGGAGTAAGTGCAATTTAGGGATATTTAGGACTTTACTTGGTCAAAACAACTTTAAAAATAAGTGTTTATTATTGAAGTTGCAAAATTCAGCTTATAAAAATAGTTTATAATGTGAGTATAATTTAAAATTTAAACTATGAAAAACACTTAATTGAATGATTTATAATTTAAAAATTATTTATAATCTGATTTAACTAGCTTATAAGTTTTGAAAAACACCTTTAAAAATATTTTAGTTAACTGCATACATACAAATACTAATTATTTGGAAATTTGATTAAATTGATAAAATTGCTCAAAGTTTGGTGAACAACTTAACAAACTAAATGATTAAATTAAAAATCACATCACAATTTCAAAAGGGCATCACATCATAATTTCAAAAGGCACCGAAAACTGGTGCTGCTATTTTTTTTTTCAATTTTTTGAATCTATTATTAATTTCATGAAAAATACTTAGAATCGTCGAATTCAACGGTTGTAATTTTTTTTTTAAAATTGATAATACAAACTCAATTTTTATAAATTAAACTTAGATTGCTTAGATACAATTTAATATTTGATTTGAAATAAAGGGAGTAACATCTAGTGCTAGTAGCATCCAAAAACATTTTCCATTTCAAAAGTCAAATTGAACATTCAACCAAATATAAAGACAGAAAGCAACTAATATACTGGCAAAAAAAATAATTATAAGTATGTTCATTTTGCTCATACCTTTATTTTGGTTCGGTGTTTGCGTCTTTTCTTTCAGGCGCCCAGAGACTGTTAAATACAAAATTGTTAAATTAGACCACAACTTATTTTAAAATTTTGCCATATAAACAAAAGCAAAGAGCAAATTTAGATTATGTTCGGTAATAATTTTTTTTAATATTTTTTGTTGTTGTTTTAAATGGTGTTTAGTTTAACTAAAGTTACTGCTGTACTTGGCTATATAAAGCCACTATTTATTAAAATTTTAAGATCTTTTATTTTATAATATTTATTAATGTTATGTATAATTAGAGAGAAAACAAATTAAATATATCACTAATATTAATATTAGCGGTATATTTTATAATTCACTTTATTGTGTAATTTTAGTTTGAAATTGTTTTAAGAAAATTAATTTAACAATATAAGTCACTAATCCTTTATGATAATATAGAATTTAACCTCTATTTTATATAGACAAATAGCTATAGTAAATAGAAAATCTACTATATTAAAGAAATAAGAAATCTTAAAATAAACTACTAATCAAAATCCAACGAGAAGACCAATAACTTACCCTAATTCTATTCTAATTTAATTAATAATCCACACTAAAAATATAAATATACTAAATTAAATTAATTAAATAGTACAAAATTACAACCCGACAGGTCTAAAAATTTCTAATTGCAGATCCACAGAATCATAAGACATGCACATAGCGTATAAATCGTTCAAACGACCAAATTAGCTCTCATTGAATAGCAAGTTAGCAACTATTATCCTATATTGGGTGCAACAATTATCCTATATTAGGTTTATATTATTTTGCTTTCCCCCTATTTGTAACATTAGCAAAGTATAAAAGTTTCTTCCTAAATAAAAATTCAAACAATCATGATTTATCTATCTTATATATAATATGAGAATGGGGTCATTCGACTTCCCTATAAATTCCACTATAAAATTTATATTATCATGAGTAAAGTTATCTCTATATAATTATTTACAGTAATTAATTAATTATATTCAAATCATATTCCAATAAATAATACTATTTCAACTAATTATTAATTAATGAAATTTAAATTCAATTTTAATAAAAATACTATTTTAATGATTAATAAATGAAATTCAAATTCAATTCTAATAAAGTATATTATTTTAATTATTAATTAATGAAATTTAAATCCAATTCATTGAATATTATTTTAATTATTAATTAATTAAATTCAAATCATATTCTAATAATAAATAATACTATATATTTATTTATAATTAATTAATTATATTCAAATCATATTTTAATAAGCAATATTTTTTAATTATTAGTTAATTAAATTGAAATAAAAATATTAGTTCAATTATTAATTAATAAATTCAAATAGAATTTCAATAAAGATGTTATTTTATTATAAATATAATCAATTAAAACTAAAATTTCAATATTAATCATTTATAGTAATTGTAAACCTCCCCTGGCCTTTGTATTACTTAAGGCCTAGCAAGTAGCGATGGGCCGAACACCAACTATAGGCCACCAACCCTCATGGGCCCAAGCTGGATTAACATCCAGACCCGCTGCCAGTAGGTCACCAGCTATCCACGTGTATCCCTCACGCATCTCGCGTGGGATTGACCTATACCTCTGTTACCATCCCATATTGTCCTTGCCATGTTCGCACACCATACCTTCCATTGTTATGCAACAGTGATGACCGCTTAAATAAATAGCCCATCAATCCTCACAATCAGACATAGGACCAGTCTACAATTGGTGCAGTGAGCGTGGATCTGAGCGATTTTTTATCTTTAGATCTTTGAAATTCATTTCCCTATAACTCACTTCTTGCAAAAGCATAGTAAACAAATCATGGAGAAATGATCATGAATGGAATAGATGAAACCCAAGCTGCTTAAGAAGCTCAGGATAACCACCCTCCCAGTTCTCAATTACTTACTTCCCTCCCCCAAGATTTTCAACACCATTACCTTCTAGGGGAGAGGTCGTATTACCCACAGCCTTACCCTCATCTTCTCTTCTTCCTCATTGTTTGGAAGATAACCCTTCACCTTTAACAAATTGGTGCAACTCCAACTCAGCACCATGGCCTACCCGCTCCTTAACACGCTTCTGCTTAGTGGTAGCGGGCAGAGAAGAGAAAGAGGAAAGAAAGAAAGTGTAAGCGGTGCAAAAGAAGCAAAATATCATTAGGTTAGGTTTTTTTTTTAGGCTTTTATATGTGTACATTTTAGACTAAAACGATAGAGTTTAGGTTGGATTCGATACGCAATTCGGTTTGCATACCTTTAGAATCGCAAACTGACTGACCAACTGCGGTTTACATATACTTGGAACCGTTAACCGAACATACCAATTGGTTAACCACATTTTCTGTTCAATTCAGCTTGGTTTCTCAATTTCAATCAAAATTTGATCACCCATAGATATAAATGTGGCTGTTCTCAAAATTTAGGGTGAAAACATATAAAAGGTATACAAATACGTACTAAAGAATTGAAACATAATATTTTACCAACCACACCCTTAACTTACTTTCATCGGCAATGCGCCTCCTTTGAGCTGCTTCCATTATGCTTCCTATCTTTTCTTATATTTTCAAGACCAAATTTGAATTTAATCATACTGTTTAAAATGTAAAGAATAAAAAAATATGGAGATAATATATATACAACTTAATGAAAAGGTATTTAATACATACAACTAGAATGGAGAAACTAGCGAGAGTGAGAATAGGAATCCAGAAGCCTGATGCGATTTAACGCCGCAAGCTTTACCCCTTAATCTAAATTTGAAGAGATGAAGATGATTTGAGAATGCAAAATGGGTATTGACCCGAAAGGTCATTTTATATTGAGCCAAAATAATTGATTTTTGTTTTTTCTGCTGCAACTTGCTCCATAGTTAGCCGAGTTTTGCTGAGATCTAAAAAATCACTAATACTAAAGTTATGGGCTATGATAATTGGTCCAAACAAAAAAACTAATATAACTACATTTTATACATTAGTCACAGTGGATAAGCACGGGTTATATTTTATTTTATTAGACCCTTTCAATTATGCCTTCTAAAAAAATTTTTAATCCAAAAGAGTTACATTAAAGTATTTTGTTATTTTATTATTTACGTCTATAGTTGAGTTGTCTTTTAGGCTCAGATCCGTTTTATGCTCATTTTAAATACTTGATCTATGTATGCTCCTACCATATCATATTAAAGTATTATTTTAATTATTAATTAATAAAATTCAAATCTAATTCTAATAAAAATTACTACTTTAGTTTTTAATTAATAAAATTTAAATCTAATTTTAATAACGAATACTATTTTAAATATTAATAAATTAAATCTAAATCATAATCTAATAAGAAATATTATAAAATTATTCATAATTGACCAACTATATATTTTAATAAAGAATACTATTTAATTAGTAATTAATTAAATTACAATAAAAATATTACTTTAATTATTAATTAATCAAATTTAAATTACATTTAAATAAATATATTATAAATATAATTAGCTAAAACTAATTTTTCAATATTAATTATTTATAATAATTAATTAATTAAATTTAAATTATATTCTAATAATTCAATTTCATCCCTTCCTTTTTCTAGATTTAGTTTTTTTTTTTAATTCTAATAGAATTTAATTTAATTGTTAAATTAAGGCATCTTTTTATAATGATAATAATTTATATATTTTCCTTATTATAATAAATTTCATCAATTAATAATTAAAATAATATTCTTTATTAGAATATAAATATAAATTTAATTAATTATTATAAATAATTATTTAGAAATAATTTTACCCTCGATTATATAAATTTTACAAATATCCCCCTTTCACATTTATATATACTATTGATATAAAAAAAATCTCTTCTTCTTTGCTGTTTGTACATTTTTTACATCATAAACTTTTTGGAGTATCACATTCTCACCGAATTTTTAACTTAGGTATAAAAATTCAGCCTATTTTACAAACTTTGCAACAATTGGACTAAAATTTCAAATTTTAGATGAAATTAATGAAATTGAAGGTTTATTGGGTATAATTTAATTAATCTAACTATAGTTAAGGCTGAGTTAACCTAACCCTCCATATTCCTCTGCTCTTCCTATTCACCTCCCCAACTCTTTGGAGGTAGGGCTGTAAATGAGCTGAGTCATTCACAAGCAACTCGAAACTCGGCTCAATTAAAGCTCATTTAAAAACTATATGAACCAACTCGATAAATAAACGAGCCGAGCTCGAGCCAATATATTAAACTCAATAATAGGCTTGTTTTATTTTATTTTTGTCAAAAACAAGTATTAAATAAATTTTGGAAATTTCATATTTATGACAATATATTGATTAATTAATACTTAAATAACAAATTATACCTAACTACCCATTCATAATATCTTTCTTTTTTTTCATCTACGGTTTTATAGAGAACGAGTCGCTCACGAACTATTCGAAGCTCGGCTTGATAAAAGCTCCTTCAACATCAACTCGAAAAGTAAATGAATTGAGTGTTGTGTATGCCTTGGATACCATATTCTCCCATCATTGTGTCAAAAGTCAACCCAACAAACACCATCATTGATGTTTTCTAATACCATTATTATTGTCCCCCAAATAGTAATAGTGATACTCTTTCTGTAATATAACTTAGTGTTTAGTTTTTGCTAGGTGTGTGAGCTGCAAAAATGTGAAGTAGCAGAGAGGCAGAGAGAGTGTTGTGAAGAGTGAGTTTTTGTTGAGAGAAAATTGTGTGAGAGGGTTGTTTTTTGTTGTTGAGTGAGCTTGGCTCCTCCTGTAATTCTATTACGTGATTAATAGAAGAATTTTCAACCCTAACAACAACAACAATAAAAAAGTTGAGGCTGGCTTTACGCAATCTCCAACAACAAAACAAAAATCAAAGCCAAAAGTATATTTTATTAATAAACTAATGGAAAGAAGTGGTGGTGTTTATCCTGTTCCTGTGCAAAGACCAAAAGAAGCATAGATACAGAAAGCTAGCTCTCTTATTTGTCTTTTCATTACTTCATAATTGATAACACCGTTCCCTAAAAATCATTGGAATAGGTTGGTCGAACCCCACAACCCATCGGTTCGGTTTGAGGATCAATGAATCACTTGGTCGAGTGGAGCTTCGGACATCGGATTATCATCCGATGTTTGAAGGCGACATCGCCACACCGATTTAGCCGAGGTCAGAGAACCTTCATCCAGGATATCGATCCTAAAAGCGCCCAAAAGCATCAAGTCTGCCATGTCAGAACTAGCGCAGAACCATACGCCGAAAAAGCCACTGAAGGTACTAAGGGAATGTCAGAAATTGTCGACCCGTACTATGACAGAATGTCAGGAGATTCTTGCCTATAAATACCAAATCTCGATTAATGTGCCAGGTATCTCATTTATTGCTTTCTCTGATTATTCCTTTCTGAGCTAAACACATCCTGACTTAAGCATCAGAGTAGTTGCCTAAGGGCTTCGCCCGATCTTATTTCTTCTTCTTGTGTAGGTCCGATTCGGTACCTCGCCAAATCTCTCCTACCGACCCTTCATATCAGACGACCGGACCATCTCTGGATCTCCTTTTAGTGGTTCGAAACATCAATTGGTGCGGTGAGCGTGGATCAAACACGCGACCTTCAGATCTTCAGTCTGACTGCAACTCCTATCTGAGCAACATGTCCAACGTAAGAGGCCTAGACTTGAATCTTGGTTTGAACTTTTTTCCTGAAGAACCTGGAATGGAAGACGGCGATGTCAATCCGAACTTGGGCATCCCTCAAGCTAGTGCGGTACCTTCGTAGGTTGCTTTCGGGGGGCAAAGGGTGAATGCCAATCCGAACCCCAATCAGAATCTTCCCGACTTCAATAATCCGGTGGCAATGCAAGCACTATATGGGGCGTACATGGATCTGAATAGACAGATGGGAGACTTGAGACAGCAAGTCAACCAGGTGTCACAAGCCCAAGGAGCCCCTGCGGCTAATGCTTCGCCCATTCCCCAGGCTAGCGCTCATGTTAGTAGAGTGGATGTCATACCCTCTGCTCCTAAGGCTAAGACTAAGGGAAAAAGTGTAATACAGATCGAGGAGGAGGATGAG
>CATIWJ010414794.1:0-10912 GCA_949640765.1 Croton laevigatus
ATTAGATCATTAGGTCTCTTTAAAACCTGAGCTGTCCAGATCTCACAGGGTCCCTATGAAACACATTATCTTCCAAGCTCTCTTTTCCACTTGCTTCTACTTCCTTTCCAAGTAATTTTCTCCACCAAAAACACTACAAAATAAACAAAATAACTAACATAAGGCAAAAACACATAACGAATATAAATTCAAACAAATAACCTAATAAAACCCAAGAAAAATACACTAAACACATTAATAATAATACTAAAATATATATAAATTAGACATATATCACCTTTGATCTTTAGATCTGGTGAAGGTCTTCGAGAGTTTGATTTGACAGGGCTTTTGAGCTTGTTTCTGCCTTTTGTATCATGAACATGAGGGTCACATGAACTTAATCTTGAATCTTCGTAGAGAACTTTTGATGATGATCATTAGACAAGGATTTGAACATTGGAAAAGCTTGCTTCTTCAAGTCGTTAAAGCTTTAGAGCTTGATTTGTATCTTTAACAAAAAGAGAGGGTCGCTATGACTTGATCTCGAATCTATGTTTAAATGCCTTTGATGATAATCCAAGTGTCCGAGACTTTTTTGACCCTTAAACTGTAGAGAGGCAATCTATTTATAAAAGCTTGGAGATACTTGCCCACCAAGAGAAACGATTTGATTGGTCCACTTGGCACACTCCTATTGATTTCGTATTTTAGACATTATCCATAATTTATTTTAAAGTGATAATTTTCAATAATTATAATTTAAATAATAATTAAATTGGTCTATTAAAATAAATTATTTAATTTAATTAACTAATATCTTAATTAGCCAATTTAAATAATTAAGCTAGTTTTGGGAGTTGTTATTTCCAGAGCAATAATTGTTAATGCCAGAGCAAATGATGAAGAAATAAAAGGGTAATTGCTCTGGCATTAACAAATATAGCTCTAGAAATAACAATTCCCATAAAATAACTTAATTAATTTATTTTTCTTTAAATTTTCCGTGTAAATAGATACTCCTGTAGACTTGTTCAAAAGTTTAGTTGAACAGGTCTCAAAAATTTGAAAACTTGTTCGACAAATTTTTAATTCACACATCTATTTATTGCGTAAAGTTTAGCCTGACATGAGAGCCAATTTGTTACGTCGACTACGTTGACTTATTTGAACTTAAAGTCTTAACTTGCTTAAACTTGAAACTTTGATTTTTTTTTTTAATCGTAAACTTAATCCTTATTTTATAAGGATCCACAAATTATATTCCTTTTGTTAGGAATATAATTGAAAATTATAATCCTATTACTAGATAGGAATACAATTTCTTAATCTTTAAGAATTTTTTTTTTTAATTTGGCTGAATTGAATTTAATCTTGTGAGGATTAAATAGTATTCTATAAAAGGAACCTTATGGCATCAATTACCGTATTACTCCCATCAATAAAAAAAAAAAAAAAAGAAATCAAGTTGATCTACTTTGTTGCAGCACCATTCCATTCCGAATATTGGAGTTCAAATCGGTAATTTTACTTTGAACTTGGACTAGATCATTGTTGGATTATCTAAGAACAGTGCACTATCATAGCTTCTTGTCTTTTTCTTTTCTCTTTTTCAACTTATAACCAAAACAGTGCCACAATCAATGCAATTGAAGCTTTTTCTTTTTGTTTCTTTAATTTTTATATCTTATGTCACTCAACCCTACTACTACTTTCTTATTTCATTTTTCAATTGAATATTGCATTAATAATTGCTCATCTTGCAGAATGCTTCTTTTGATCAAACAAATCAATTACTTAGTCAAAGAATCATGTAAACCTGTGCAACACATGGATCATAAATTATTGAAGCACTATAGCAGAATCAAATAGAATGAAACCTTTTTTTTTTTAACATAGGCATTACACACACATCCAAATAGTCATTCTATTATGTGCAAGCATGGGGCTTCGAACCTGGAACGGTTGGCCTCCACACTGCTTGCGCTTCCACTCGTTTGCTACTTTCTTTTGTTTTGTTTTGTCTTTTTTTTTGTTATAAACCCGTCAAGATCAATTCCATTAATACATTAGTAGCTTTTTCAATTAACATACCTATTAGTACTGGCCTTTCAAATTGACGGTGCACTTTAATAAAAGCGTAATAAATTAAAAAAGATAAATAGTGCAAATCAAGAAAGTGATCCTGAAAAAATTGAAAAAGCAACAAACAATCATCTCGAATAAATCCGGAACACAAAAAAATCAAAAGAGAAAAAAAAAAAAAGGAAAGTCCGTGTTTTATATTGTATTGTGGGCTTTTGTCTTAGCCTTTTGCACCTCTTCACCTATGAAATTTAGAAAAACTAAGGATATGGAAAAAAGAAAAAAAAAGGAACACCAACCGATACAGAATTACAAAAGAAATTAGAGGAAAAGCTACAAACCCTTAAAATATGTAACAACATAAACACAAACAGGTCAAACAAATTATAAAGCATTCGGACAACCGAATTAACGCACATCCTCATTTATTAGAATCACCTTTTGCTATCAATTCCTTTAATCAATTAAGGACTAATGTTGAAATAATTTCAGATCAAAGGGTAGTGGAAAAGATTCTCATCACTCTTCCGGGAAAATATGAGTCAAAGGTGGCTGCCATTGAAGAAGGTCATGATTTGTCCATGTATTCCATAGCAGAACTTATAGGAGCTTTGCAAGCTCAAGAGCTAAGGTTTTGTATGAGAAATCAAGTGTCGATGGAGGTGGCTTTTCAAGCAAAAGCATCAACATATATATATATATATATTTTTTTTTTTTTTTTGGAAAAATTTAGTGTAATTTACTATAATATTCTTATTTGATTATATTAGTAGTTAACTATTGTTTGAAATTAAAAAAATAAAATAGAAAAATTTACATAAAAGTGACACTCTTTGTAGAATAAAAATAAAATTAAAGTGGACGAAGTATTATTATTTTAAACTTGTAATTTTTTATTGGTTAAAAAATTAAAAAAAATTAAAAATTTTCAATATGACACATGCAAACTTAAGTTTTATTATAATCTGTCAAAAATTATGTTATAAATGGATTTCACAAACCGAGTTCAATCTTTCTGATTAATTACCGTATTGATAAAAATTGAGATGCTATTTTTAAATAAGGAATTAAATCTTTTAAGATTTCAAACATAAAAACATGAATCTGTAAATAAAATTCATCTACCCTATGTTAAAAAAATATATATATTCTTTTGTTTTTATGAGTTTTGAGTGTAGGGGATAAATTGGTAATTTTGCACCTTAGGAGCAAAATGTTTATTTTACACTCTTATATTTTGTTTTGTTGTAATTTGATTATTTGGATATCCGTTTGATACTCAGAATGACGAGACGTAGTTTTGAGTATAATATTGTGTTTTTCGGTTTCGGAAGTATTTTTTTTTATCATTTTTGGTATTTTTCTAAATTAAAATTTAAAAATAAATTATAGTTTATTAATTATGAAATTTAAAAGTAATTTTGGTCTAATTAGAAAATTTAATTAGTGTTAGGTTGAAATCAGTGTTTAAATAAAATTTAAAGGTTAATTATTTAAATAAA
This sequence comes from Croton laevigatus, assembly GCA_949640765.1. Taxonomy (NCBI): domain Eukaryota; kingdom Viridiplantae; phylum Streptophyta; class Magnoliopsida; order Malpighiales; family Euphorbiaceae; genus Croton; species Croton laevigatus. Next base: position 3,567 of record CATIWJ010414794.1, read on the forward strand.
TAAATTTTAGGAATATTTTATAATTTTAAATAGATTTTTCTTTATAAATACTTAAAAGAATCATGTTCAGGAGGTTTCTTAAGCAGGCACATGTTTTAAAATTTTAGATGTCTTGATAAATAGGGTATAGGCAATAATTGTATAGACAATATCATTCTATTTTATTTATTTATTTTTTGCAAAACAATAATAGCATAGACAATATCTTACAATATCCTTCTTTTTTTAAAAAGGGAATATAAAAAATTAGTATTGACCATATCTTTCTATTTTAAAATTGCATATATTTCATTGCAACTCAAACATTGGTAAGAAACGAGTATACTCTTAAAAATATAAATTTATTAAAAAATTTAATTTTTAAATAATAAATACTCCTTTATGAATTATTAACGACCAACATAAAAATCTCGAACTTGGTAGTAACTTGGATCTTTACGGTGAGTGTAAAATAAGAAGTGACATCGTTTTAAAACGGGCAATTTATGTGAATTCCATACTGCAAGATTACCTTTGGCTGACCAACAAATACACTTCTTGTAACTTATTTTAATAAAATGTCAACAAGTTTAAAATATTAACTTAATGTCATTTCTATTTAGCCAAATACATAATTATGCCTCTCTCCTTTACTCGATTTCTCTAATAGCACCTTAATATTTGCAAGTGACCTATTAGTCACTAATTGTTTTGTTTTTTGACCTATTGGACACCTCAACCTACTAGCTTCAGGTGCGTGAAGTGCACGCGCCAACCAAGGATGAAACTAAAATTTTTTTGTCTTCCTCCTCAAAACAGGGGCCAAATATGTAATTTATCACTCAAATGTCCATCTCCAATTTTGGCACTAGGTATATCAAATCAGTGTCGGACCTAGAAAATATACCCAGGGTGGGTGAAAATAAATTAATATAATAAATAAAAAATATATTAATAAATTTTGAGTGTACACAATTACAATGCAACTCGATGATTTTTCATATTCTAAAATCGTCGTATAATCGATTCCTTATCAACACTTCTAAAAAAATCCTTCTCAACATAAACAACCATCATTTAACCATTGGTCTTCTATGCTATTACGTAGCTTATTTTTTATAATATTCATAGCAGAAAAAAATCTCTCAACTAAAGCTGTTGCAATAGGCAAAACTAATGCTAGAGTAATAAGCTTGTAGACTAAAGGATATACTGCATGTTTTGCTGTTGCAACTAACATTTGAGCAAGATCAGAAATTTCTTGTAATTGCGAAAATGCAGGCTTTGAAAGCATTTCAACTATATAAACATTTAGTTGTCCTGAAAGAAATTCAACATCTACTTCTGAAAAGTCTCTTGGATATAATCTTACAAGTTCAATTAGCTTTTCCTTTTGAAATTGGGAGAAAGTATTTTTAGGACTCAAACATGAAACACAATAAAGTAATTTTGTGTTTACCTCATTAAAACGATTGTTTAGCTCTTATAGCTGTGAGTCTAAAACAGTATAAAATAGTTCAACCTGATAATGATGTAGGTTAGTCACTTGTTCAACCCCACGTCATCTTCTTGCTTGAATGCCATCCATATCAGATACAATTATATTAAACTTAGCACATAATGCAAAAGCTTTGTCAAATAACTCACCTCATGAATCATCTCTCATCTTTTGAAGCATATTTTTAGTTACTTTAACTAAATTCATTGCATTCACAATATCTTGATCCTTTCTTTCTAATGCTTGAGATAACTCATCAGTCACAAATAATATTGATTTCATTAAAATCAAGCAAAAAACAAAATCGAAAGATTCCAATTCGATAAGTAACTTATATGCTTCTCTTCTATGACCTCCATCAGTACCACTTTCTTGTATCACATCAAGTACTTCCATAACTGGACCAAACATAGTAAACAAACTTACTATAGAGCGATAATGTGATCCCCAAGGAGTATCTCCACTCATTGCCAATGTATACTCTTGGTTCATACCTTTTCCTGCAGCAGCTTCTTCATTTAGTGAACTTTGAATAAATCTAATTGCAGCAGCTTGTTTCTCTCGAAGCAATTCTTTTCGTTTGCATGAGCCTCCAATAAAATTCACAAGTCTAGACATCGTGTGAAAAAGAGAATTGACTTTTACATTAGTTTTTGCAACTGCCACCAGAGCTATCTGAAGTTGATGAGCAAAACAATGAATATAATGTGCATATTCATTCTCTTGTAAAATGAGTGCCTTAAGTCCTCTAAATTCACCTTGCATATTACGAGCCCTATCTTAACCTTGTCCATGAATTCTAGATATGCTTAGTCCATGTGCATTAAACATTTCTTCAAGTGCAGATTTAAGTGTGATTGCATCAGTACTGATCACATGCTTGAGGCCTAAAAATGATTCTACTACATAACCATTTTTATCAACATATCTGAAAACAACAGACATCTGTTCCTTCATAGAGATATCACGAGATTCATCAATAAGCACATAGAACGGACTATCTCCAAGATTTTTAATTAAAAGCAAAGTAGTTTCAGCTGCACAAGCTGAAACGATATCCGTTTGAATCTTAGGAGAAATCAATTTCAATTTATCAGGAGCATTATCTAATGTAACAGATTGAATTTCCTTGTTATACTTTCCATAATACCTTAAAAAGGTAAGAAAATTACCTGAATTAGATGAATCATCACCTTCATCATTGCCACGAAAAGCAAGTTCTTGTCCCAATAAGAAAGAAACTGCATCTATTGAAGCAAGCAAACGAGTTCGATAGGCAGCTTTAGTTAGGTCAGACTGTTTGTTTATTAATTGCTCAATATGTTGCCTTTGAGCCATAAGATCTTCACCGTTACTAACAGCTATTCTATGAGCACTTGTAGGGCCTCCTACATGTTTATTCAATCTCTTCTTATCTTTCCAATTTGAAAAACCTACATTCACAAATGTGTCACCACTACCTTGATCTCCAATATCTTCCTTAAAAAGATAGTAGTAAAGACAATAAGCTTTATCTTTTTTAATGCTGTATTCCAACCAATGAAACTCCTGAAACCATGCTGGGTTGAATCTTCGCCTCTCTTTTCCAAATGATCTAAATGGAAAACTATGTTCTTTAGGTTGACAAGCACTTTTTTGTAAGTATGCTTTACGAATATGTTCTTGAACATTAGGATCATAATTCGTAATTTTTGGTCTTTCACTTGGATCAGAAGGAAGGTTTGATATATCTAATTTATTACAACATTGTTGAGAATCAATTTCTTTTGGAGGTTGTGATTCCAATCGAATATGCTTAGAAGACTCACCATGCCTTTGTGGTGATAATTCTTGCGTGAATTTTCTTTTAGGTTGAAAATATTTTTCTAGTGTCATACCTATAAAAATTAAAATAAAACTTATTTTCATGATATTCATAATTTATATTTTACAAATTAAATAATTATAAACAAAATTTATCTATTAAAATATTCATAATCAAAACATATATTTAACATTTGACAAACTAATTAATCTTAAACAAACTAAAAAATAAATTTTAGATCAATAAAAAAATTATACATAGTACTTTATATATAAATATAGTACTTTATATATAAATATAAAATAAAGAACAATATATAATATCAGTCTCTAAAATAGTACTCATCTAATTAATAAATCAAGATTGAAATAAAAAATATTGAAAAAAATAAAAAAAAAAACCTTAAAACTTGATTTGCTTACTTTTCTAACCAATCAGTCATCGTGTGTAAAAAGAAGAGAGCAATAGCTTTTGTTTGATTAAAAACTCAGACATATATATATATATATATATATATATATATATATATATTTCTTTTTTTTTACATCTTAAATTAAACCATTAAAAAAATCAGAACAAAAAAAAACCAAAAATAGAACATTATGTTTGAAATTGAAGTAGAAGAGAACGATGAAGAGAAGAGCAGCCAAGCCATCGGATGACCCTTAGTGTCACCGCCACCATTCACCATCGGACAATGATGACCGGATGATCGACCGCCGTCGATTGAAGCAGAAGTGGCAAAGAGAAAGAAGCTCGGGATTCAGTTTCTCTATCATCACTCACACTCATTGCTGCCTTTTGAAGCTCCGTCGATGACCGGCGACCAGAATCCTTGCCGAAAACTGTTCCTATATAAGAAAATTTTCCAATTTTCAAGGTGGGCTTAAAGCCCATTCTTGGCATTATTCAGGTCCGCCACTGCTGCCTTTTGAAGTTCCGTCGGTGACCGGCGACCGGAATCCTTGCCGAAAACTGTTCCTATATCAGAAATTTTTACAATTTTTAGGGTGGGCTTAAGCCCACTCTTGGCATTTTGCAGGTCCGCCGCTGTATCAAATTGAATTTCTTGTCATGGGTCTTGATGAGAGGAATTGATAGCTTGCAAATACAACATACTTTTGGTCCTTAATATAGTGCTTAATAGAAGTTTTCTATGCTTAAATATGAGAATTTATTTAGTTTTTGTTATTTTAATTAGGGACCGTTGAATTTGTCGAAAAGGAAGCTAAAGGAGCATAATTGAAGAGTTTCGGAGCATTGGAGTTGAAACTAAAGCTATTTGGACATTTTTGATACTACCGCAAGATTAACAAGCAAAGAGAACGATGCGAGCTGAAGCTAATTGGCCGCTGGCCCACAATCTCATTTGATGTTTTACGCTTAATTAAGAGCTTAGGAAGGAGAATTAAACATTAATTTTATGGGCCAGTTTTATTATATTAATGTGGGCCCTAGTTTTTATTAGTATTTAAGTGAAAATTAGATTTTTAGGGGGTCATTCATTCACACTCCAGAAGAGTTACGAATTTTATATTATTTTTCCAGCTTCTAACATGTCTTCCATGGCAGTTCGTGGCTAAGTTCTTCCTTTCAATCAAGGGATAATCTAAGGTTGAAATTCTTCATTATTGTGAGACCTTATTGCGCTTAATTGTGTTTTAGATTCATATTGCATTTATATCTTTTTGGTGATTTATTGGGAAAATATATCCCTAATATCTTTCTATTGATTAATCAAATAGGGCTCGTTGTTTAATTAATCGGAATTTACATTGTTAATTAACTAGGTTAAATCCGTAATTTTTTAGTCGAATTGATATAAGTGGCAATTGATATAACTTGATTGTGACAAGGCTTTTGGGTTATATTAAGTGAATGTATAATCTGATTTAAATGAATTATCGTTGTTTTTATTGACTAGGACAAGGTCTTTCTAGTTCTTAATGCAATTGGCAAATTAAATCATTCATCGTACTTATGATTGTTTGTTGATTAGGGATTATTATTAGATTGTATCTTAATAATCTAATAATAAAGAAAGATTTGTTGGATCGACGTTCCTTCTGACTATAACTTGTATGTAATATGTAATTAAAAAAGTTATCTTAAAGTCAATGATCAATTTATATGAATTCCATACCGTAAAATTACCTTTGACTGAGCTTTTCTCTATTTGAATTTGAATTTTATTTATTTTGCTGCTGAATTTCTATTTTGAGTATTTAATTTCAAAATCCTATTATTACTTTAAATTTTCAATTTTATTATTTCAGTTCTGGTTATCCTGAGGCAAGGCTAATCCCTTGGATTTGACCCTTCTCACCATATTTGCAGATTTTATGTTTGTTAAGAAGAGCATGTTATTATTTTTTGTGGTTTTGAAACACCCATCAAGAATTTAAAACTATCCTCATTTTATCTTCCTACTACCAGACTGACCTAAAATAGCTTTGGAAAATTGACCAATATGATATAGATAATTATGTATTCAGCTTTTTCTATTTTGTATTTACTAATATGATACAGATTATAAATATACATATTTACAGTGAATATATGAATTTCCGCATATATCCTATTTACGATATTTGTAAATATACATATATATATATATATATAAGTAAGATGCATATTTACAGTAACTAAAAAATATACATTTAATTAATAATTTTTTTTTAAAGAATGACATTGACTTATTATTTTAAAACACGTAACATTTATTAAAAATAAATTTCAAAAGTTTGCTATTTATTACAACTTCCCGTTTTAAAACACCATTCCTTGGCAAAAGGTTAATGGGTCTTCAATCCGGTTCTGTTATAGGGTGAGCGGTTGATTGAGCACAGAATGAAGAGTTGGTGGGCAATCATCCCATTCCTATTGCAGAACCACATGAACTCCAATTCTTTTTACCTTATAATAGCTGAACTTTTCCACACTAACTTCCACTGCATCTCCAGTATTAAGCACATTATAAAAGTTCCAACAACTTAGCCATAACATATCATTGCAAGCTTCTGATGGCCCTTCTCCTCCTCCTCCACTAACTCCAAGTGCAAATAAGAAAGGTGTATATGCCAACCTGGTTCTGCTTCTTACAGTGAGCATGGCTCAACATAACGAAAACCATATTGAGGCGAATCCTATGCCACTTCATACACAACCCAAATATTTAAGGTGTATATAATTTCATCATCCAAGATGAAAGATATTGAAGTCCCTTCTTCTTGATAGTTATACCAGCTTGGAATTTCACTTCCTGGATGGAAAATGCTATGCCATGCTCCCGCAGTTCCTATCACAACATAGAATCAAGATGAACAATAACCAAAAGCAGATAGAGCACCCTGAATGTGCAAAAGTTCATTTTATCTTTTAATAAAATGATTTTTTAGTCATTTTTTGACGGAACGGAGATAACAATAAGAAATCCGAACTCTAAGAAAAAATCCAATCGAACAAATAAATAAAGATTGATAAATAAAAATCATATTTAGTATAAGAATACCCAGGAATTTTATGAACAAGTAACCCGTTACAATCTGTTGAGAGGCGCACCAGTACCGGATTAGCAACTGCCGAAGATCCGTTGATTCATGAAGAATGCCGGACAATAACCTTCCTAAACACCGTTGAGATGTGAAGCAAATACTGGTATTCAAGGCTTCAAAGTTCAACAAAGAACCTCTGGGAAAAACAGAGAAAATAAAAAAAACCACCCCCTTTTACAAGACGGCCGTGGCCTTTAAATAGAAAAGAAAAAAAACCCTAATCTATTAATCTAATCTACACCCTCCATTTTTTAAAATCCTAATTTATTAGTCTAATTTACACCCTCCATCAAAATCCCAAATCTTAAAGAGTGTACCTAAGCCCATAAAGTAACTTCCATACTATTTTCTTTAGGTAACATAACTTCCGTAACTTAATGTTTAGATAATTATAAATTGCTCATGGCCAAAAGCGGAAACTACTTTGCCCATGAATTCCTCAACTCTCTAACGATGTAAATGTTTGGACCTTTCATTTCGATGATTAAAAATTCTGCAGCAGTTTTATGCA
>CATIWJ010414900.1:0-18427 GCA_949640765.1 Croton laevigatus
TATATTTGAATGTGTTGAATTGTGGAATTTTTATGATGAAAATTATTGATTTTGGGAAATTGAAAACTATGAGAAAAATGTTTAAGCTCTACTAGGATTTAGTTGAACTGAACCAATATAGGGATTGATCGATCTTTCCTGGTGATTTATATGGCCATTTATATGCTCACGGCGACGGCCGTTATGATTCTCACGGTGACGACCGTTATATGATTAAGTTAAGTGTGAAATAAGTAAGTGAATAAGTGATCTCAAGTAAGTGATAAGGTTTGTCAAAATATCTGGTAGAACTAACCAAGCAATTCAAGTAAGATTTTTAAATAATAAAATTTTAAATATTTTAAAGAGTAATTTTTATTTGATGAATATTTTATTAAGTGTTGTTTAAATATTCAAATTATGTTTTAAGTTATGCATGTGCGTTTAAAATTATTTATACTTTTTATTAGTTAAAGTATCCACTGAGCATAATCGCTCAGCAAGTTTAGTTTATTCTGAACTTGTAGATCTCTAAAAGAAGTATAGAAGTTGGAACATTGGGGTACCACCAGAACAAGAACGTAGATTGACATATACTGTGAAGTCAAAGTCAACACAAACAAAGCTAGTATAGATAGATAAAAGAGAAAAAAAAAATTCATAACTTGTATTGAAATTAAGATATGATCTGTAACCATGTTCATATGTAATGTGATGTCTCTTAATTCGATTATTTACAATTGGGTTAAGGGGTGTTATATACTCTCTTGGACGTTTGCACTAACATGCTATTGTTGTGACTCATTTGTAGCATTTACATCAACCAATATATAACAAGATTATAAATACAATTTAAAATACCAAAATAAATGTATAAAAAGTATATAACTAAATTACAATTCAAAGACAAAAATTAAATATAACAAACTACTATTTAAGGAATCATGAGCTCTTTTACAAAAATATAGAGTTATTCAAACAAATCCAAACTATAAATATTTTAGATAATTGATTTAATATCCAATCCAAATCCAATTTATCCAAAATTTTTTAAACAAAAGCAACAATTACTTTCCACCATTTTATTTTATAGTGTGCGGCCACTATAATGACATCCTATTATAATTGGAATGGAAATAAGCTGCATGCTAACCATTTTCTAGAAAATATAATAACAAAAATCTATAAAGAAACTAGCAAAAAATTGCATATATCTTACTGTAAATTGGAGCTTTTACAAATCACAAATACATAAGAAATAAAAAGTAGAGAAAAATACAAAATGAACAATTATTGATATATTATACACATTCAATACTAATAGCTTATTTCATTCTAAAGTAATTTTAGTAAAGTTTAAAAAGACTAAAACAGTACAAATAAATTTTAAATTTCAAATAACATTAAATATATTTATATAAATAAGTAAATAACATTAACTTTTGTATAGTATATAATCTTTTTGAATATTATAGATTAATCCGAATTTTTTTTATTATCCATATCCAATTCAAATATTCAAAATATTATTTTGGATTTATCCAAATAACTTCAAACTTTAAAATCGTTATATAAATAAAATGAGAAATAAATATTAAGAACATCCATAATGTTAAAGAACAAGAACATCAACTAGATAAGAATGGATGACACATTAAACATGTGAGGGCATTTGGAGTTTTGACGGACTTTAAAATATCTTGAGAACACATTTAAAGTAATAATACAATTATGACAAATGACATACTTTATTTTTAAACAACAAAATAAATAAATAAATAAATTTATTATTTATTTTAGCATTTAATATAACAACTTCTTAACTAATGTCAATTTTTATTTAATATAACAAAATATTAATAAGTTTGAAATATTAAATAAATATAATTTATGTTTTGTTAATAATTGTATATCCATTAATACAATATGGGTAAATATATGTATTTACAAATAAATACACATATTAAAAAAAAATATATATCTATTATTAATGATATTGATAAATAAAAATATATAAAAATAAATATACATATTTACTAATAATTAAAAATAATATTTAAAAAAAGATATTTATTTAATACTATTTCAAAATAAATTACATTTACTCAAAATAAATACTATCACCGTTCCTAAAAAACTGAGACTTTTATTATTCACCATCTTGTTTTTCTATAATTTTCTTTCCATTCTATCTAAAAAAATAATCAACTCACATCCACTCATTATAAAAGTGGACCCTATATGCACTAAAAACAAATTACATCCACTACAAGATAAAGGATAAAATCGTCCAAATTCTATCAAAAATACCAAAAGTCTCACTTAGTTAAAAATAACAAAAAACCTTAAAGTCTCATTTATTTAGGAACGGAGATAGTAGAAGATATTTATTACAATTTTTCTAATTTTAAATGAACATAATCGCTTCCTGTCCATCATTTGCTGCCACCCTCGTCTACGTCAAATCAACATTCAACAATTTGGATAAATAAACATGCCTCAAAAAAAAAAAAGGTAAGAAAGTTGCGTGTACTGTTATGGCTAAGTCTTGCTACGTGGCAAGCCTATTAGAAGATTATTAGTTTATATTTTATACACTAATTTTTTACAAATTCCGAAACATAATACTAACTAAAGAGCCGTTTGGTTCCGCTGATTGATACAACCGATAGCTGATAGGAATCCAATAGCTATTAATTAGGCGTTTGGTAAATTTTCTAATACATAGCTGATAAGGGACAAAATTCCAAATCTGTTGCGAATTCTATCGGCTGCGTAAAGAAACTTTTCGTGAACAGCTGCTATTTCTTTCATTCAAAGATAAAATTAACCCAATAAATTAATAATCTTCTACACTCAAAATTTTGTTCAAGAGCTAAGAGGGGACATCAATATAAAATAACAACAACAAATTCTGGTAACTAATTCAAAATTTTCTGTTTTTCTAATTATTTTTCTTAATATGTACATTGAAAGAACATATTTATTAAGTTGTTCTCTTCCTTCTTCTCATTTAACATTTTTTTTTTATTTGTTGAATTCATCAAATTGAATTAGGTTCTTTATTTTGCATATATACAAGTTGATCTTGTAATCGGTTGTGCAGCAAAATATTTGTGTTTTAGGTTCACATAGTTTTTTTTTTTTTTTTAACATTCAAAATTTCTGTATTTTTAATTTTATATAGTTTATGCCCTCTTTCTTAGTGTTGTAACAAATAAAAAAAATCAACAAATCAATTAGTATAGTAAAACAACAAATCAATCACTCTTCTATTTCTCTGTACTTATTATACAAAATCAATTAACAATTGCTTGAAATGTGTTTGTAACTATTAAATGGAATTTCTGCCGAAGTGGGATTTGAAGCCAAATTAGTATTTGTTAATTTATTTTTTACTGTTATATTACTCCTGAATTTCAAATTAGAATTGTATTATGCTTTTTGCAGGTTTGAGAATTTAGAATTGTATTTTGCTAAAAATAAATCCTTATTGTCTTGAGCTTGTCGCTCAATGTCAGATTCAAATGCAGTGAGGTATTATTGCTTTTTAAAAATGATGACCCACTTTCCTTATTCTTCACCCCTTCTTCTTCTTGCACATGCTGTGACTGCCCATTCAAATACTAATTATATGAAACATTAATTAAACTATGTACATATATACTTAATTAAGCATCTGCTTGTGCACACGGTGGAGCTTATTGATGGCTTGAATAGGATCAACAGGGTAATCTCCTAGTTTTCATGTCTTTTGATTCCTGGTGCGGTACAATAATTTCTTTTGGAGTACTCTTTATTTTGCCCTTTTCCCCATCCAATTGAGCTTTCAATTGGATAGCATTGAGAGAGATGCTTGACTTCTTATTCATTTTAGTTGGATTCTTGAAGTAAGGGTTTTTTTTTATTATTAGATTTTGTATTTAAACAGATCGTTGGAAGCTCTTATGTAGCATTTATGGGGTAGCTTATACATTTAAGTAAGTTCGTACCTTTTTAATAATTGAATAATATAAAAAAAAAAATCCTTATGATTTTACCATATCAACAAAAACCTCACTGTATTTCTTTTTTTTCAACAAAAAAATTCCTATTTTATATTTTTATTGACATTTTCCTTCTTCTTTCTATTTTTTCTATTAAAATAACGGTTAAAGAATCAAAATATAATTTTATAGGTCATTTTGAAAAACAAAAGAAATGAAGGACCGTTTTGCATTTTTACCATAAAATTCTGTTCTTCTTCCTCTTTTCTTCTTCTACTTCGTGTTCATGGCCGCCGTATTCTCAACCACCGTTCTCTCTCTTCTCCGCCTATTCTCAACCACCGTCGCTGTAACAGCCGAAAATTATAATTCTTGAATAAAGGATCAAATTGTAATTTATCAATAATATTAGATTAAGTGAAAATTTTTCATATTAAATTCACAGTTTGTAAAAAAAAAAAAAAAAAAGAGAGATTAGGCTAACATATATAAATAAATATAGTTAAGTATGAATTTTATCTGTCTGTAGATTTTATCGACAACAAGTAAGGGAAAGAATAAACCACCGTAACCACGTATTGAACCCATAAACCTTTAGTAAATATATAATAAACCTGTAAACAATAATAAACCATTATATACTAAATATAAACCCAAGTAAACGAAATTCAAATTAAGTGCAATTAAAGTTAAATTAAATGTAAATTTACCAATTATTTACAGAATAATTAAGGGACAGATTAGGATAAGAATTGATTAAAATTTTAATCAAGTGGCAAGCAAAACCATGTGAAGTGGTAAAAAATTAAGAAAACAAACAAATTAAAATGAAGACTTTTGGTGCATAATTTAATTAAATGGCAGACATGATTGATAATGGAAAATTACAGGTAATAAAGAAATGAGGAAGGAGACAAATTAGCTTGGCCTATAAAAGGAAAGCCATGGAAGCTATTTTTAACCTTAAAAACCTAAGTAAAAACACATTTTATTTACCAACTTTTAATTCGTCTGTTTTTTTTTTCAAATCTAACACCACAAAACCACTCTTGAGATTTTGGTGATCAGTTTTGACGTAAGAAAATCCGAAAAGGTCGCCGGATGGGTGTTTTCCGGCCGGGTCAGATTAGGGAGTTGGGTTATCGACCAGCCACCTTCAACCCCTTATTTCTTCTTATCCAGCCACCGTCCGGCGTTTTTATTACCATCAATCGATCGGCGACGTCAAGACGAAGAGATCAGTAGGTGGCTCGTCGAAAACTGTCGCTGGAATATGAATTTATGACGTAAAAATCGAAGCTTGCCGGCGACCCAAATAACGACCCGATCTGAGCAATCCAGGCGAAGAAGAAAGGAAAATAGCGCGCCTGACCCCCGAATTCTCATGCGTTACTACTTTGGCCCTAGAACTTTCTGCCGTTTTCATTTGGGTCCTTCCGCCTTTGATTTAATTAGGTATTGACCCCAAAACTTATTTTCTCTCTTCAATCTCGTCCAAATAACTGATTTAATAATAAATTAAGTTTATGTTTGAAATTAAATAATTTTGAGGTATTAATAAATTAATTAAAAGCTAAGATTAAATTTAATATGGCTAAAATAAATATTAGAAACTGATTTTTTGAGACAAAAATTATAAGATAAATATTTTATGAATTCATTAGTGAAAAATCTTAATTAATATTAAGATTAAAAATTATGATGACTTAATTAAATTATATGGACAATAAAATCAAGCCTAAAATACTTATAAAATAAGTTTAATTTAATTACATGACAATAGCTACTGAATAATATTTATTGGACACTTATTTGGATAATTTCCTAATGGAAATTATTTAAAGGACAATTAACAAAAGATTTAATTGAATAATTATCCAAATTCAAATAATAAACAAAAATTGAATACCAGTATATGGACAATGCCTTATGACTTTGGATATGGACAATGATAGAACAAACGACAGCATAAGGAATTAGAAGATAGAGACCGTTACGAAGGAGACATATTTGATACTTTAATTTCTGAAAAGTTAAATTTTATTTTATGTATTTTTTAATTATTTGCATTAAATGATTTATTGAAATTATTTGAGTTAGATGTTTAATTATTTTTATTGGATATGAATTATTTGAGATTGTGATCTTTACAAATAAGAGAAAGAATTAAGAATTTTAAATATTCTTATGTTTGGATAAAATAATACTTGTTTAATTAAATATTTTTAATTATTGTTATATATGTTATATTTAATAACTATTATTATTATTATTATTACTAATATTACTATTATCATTACTACAACTACAATTATTATTGTTATTATTACTATTATTATTATTAATGTTATTATTGTTATTATTATTTAAAAGATAAACTTATTTAAAAAGTAATTGAAATATATTAAGTATTTATAATTTTTATAATTAGTAAAATTAGATTACTTAGTAATTTTGATTAAAGTAATATTTTCATTAAAATTGTTATTTCATAAGGAAAATATACTATTTTATATGAAGTAATTTTTATACATAACAAAAGTTATGATATTTTGGAAAATTATTATATTTGATTATTTTGAGAAAATAACATTTATTAGATATTTTGGGAAATTATAAGTTAAAAATATTATTTTTGAAAAATTACTATATATAAACTTTTAAATAAATTGACAAGGATATAAAATAAGAATATTTATGATAAAATTTATATAAGAGATTTTTCCATTAATATTATAAAATAAGTATTAGTATTTAAATTTTAAAAAATATAGTATTTGATAATATAGTTGAAATATGTTTGATATAAAAGTCATGAATATTTATTATAGATGTGTTGATAAAAAAAATACCGTATTTGTCTAAAATAAATTTATTAAAAATAATACAATATATTTGAATAAGTATATTTTTGATAAAAATAATAAATTGAAAATTTATTATGATTATATTTTTGAGAAAGACAATAATTTAAGTTAATGATATTTTTGCTAAATAAGTGTTGATTTATGAAATGGTGTTTGATTCAGAAATTTGTTAAATATGAAAATGATACAGTAAATATTTATGGCTTTACTTAGGATGATTTGAACTAGTGAGATAAGGATATGATGCATCATATATTTAGCAGTACTGTGAATTTGTGAATTTAATTGATTGAAATGTGAAAAAAGTAAAACGGATTGAGGAGTGATACAGACTGAATCAGTCGTATTACCGTACAGATTTTGATATTGATTGATTGAATTTTGAATACGGCCGTTTGAATTTAATTGAATTGATAAAATTCTGAATGTGCGTGGAAAATACCATGCCATACAGAAATTCTGATTGTAACTTTATCCCTGTATTCACTTAAATGCCTAGTAGAGTTAAACAAGTAAGATTTTGAATTAAGCAATTTATTTGATTATGTGATTTACAATATTTTAATATTGTTTAAAAATTTTGCATGTGAATTTAAATTATTTACGTTTTTCATTAGTTAAAGTATCCACTGAGCGTTATCGCTCAGCAATTTTGGTTAATTCTGAACTTGTAGGTCTCCGAAAGATGTGAAAGGAAACATGAACTGTCAAATAGCATGTGGGCTCGAAGAACTTAGATTGGCATATATTGTGAAGGTGAATTAGCACGAACAAAGTTAGAATAGAATAGAAAAAAAAAGGTACCCTTATTTTGTAATTTAGATAGAATATGACATGTAATATATAATGTGGCACGTCTTGATTCAGCTGTAAATGGTCGGGTTAAGGGATGTTACAGTCGCCAACACCTTCTTCATCTCTGGTAATCGATTGAGAGAGATTAGTAGAGTGAGAAACCGAAAAGGAGAGAGAGAATGATCGGACTGTTGATGAGCTTTTCGACGCCTCCGTTGGTCCGATAGCGGAAATGAGGGCAGATTCGGATTCCTTGCGGCGAGAGCTTTCAAATGATATAGAGCTTGCCACCGATCTATGGCCGGAACGGAAAACGTGTTCAATGGTCAGAATTTTTCGACGAGATTTTCGATGGCTTCTGGCCATTATCTGACTCCGATTTAGGTATATTTCGAATCCTCATCTCCTTAACTTTAATTTGACGTAGAGTTTATGTTGGTTGGTTAAGGATTTCCAGTAAGGTATTTTTTGGTAAAGGTTCGGACTGTTTTTACTAAATTTCGGCAAGCCCGAGCAAAATCTGTTAAATGTAATTGTGTTTTTGAACTTTTTGTAGTTTAACGAATTTATTGATGTGCCTAGATTTGAAATCCGACGAGTTTGAGGTTATCCGGTGACCAGAATATTCCTCTGCCTACATTTTGGCCATTCATTTCTTGTGCTTTTCAAAATGGCCCGTAAAATTACACTTTGATCATTCAACCGTTATTTTAATAGAAAAAATACATAGAAAGAGGAAAATGTCAATGAAAATATAAAACGAGAATTTTTTTTGTTGGAAAAAAAAACAGGGAGATTTCTGTCGATATGGTAAAAACGTAGGGAGTTTTTTTATATTATCACTTCAATAATCCTTATAAGTTTGTAGGTATGAATGTCTTTTATCAAGTCTGAAATGATCAAAGTGAGTTTAACTACTTCATTAATGGTCTACACTTGAAATAAATTCAAAACATTAGTTCAGTTTAAACACACTACAAGGAAAAGAAATTACTTTGCTATTGAACTGACAAATTTTTATATTTCAGATTAGTTGTATGATTTGTTTGTGTGATAAATAAATTTTAAATTTGACTTTATTTGAAAATATACCCTTACTGGTCATTTTATATAATAACAGCAATAGCTTACTATATATTTACCAAATACCTAATATTCAACAGCTACCAGCTACCCGTAATAACTATCAGCTAACAGCTGTTAGCTACTTGAAACCGCTAAACCAAACAGATCCTAAATAAATTTTGAAAAGAATAGAAAGGAGCGGGATTTTTAAAAATATCCCTAAAAAAACATTATTTTACTGATAAAAAAAATACTTATTAAGTTAAAAATTAAAAATAATTGCAAGAAATGTCACTCTGCAGAACAAACAATTTCACCCCACATGTAGATGCTTAGATTACAATAGGTTTACAACTAATTTATAGTAAGTTTACGAAATTGTCAAGTTATTTAATTTTAACTTGCCATTTTACATTAAATTTAAGACATGTTTATGAAATATATATAAAATCATTAAAAAACTTCCAATAAGAAAAACTATTGGATATGAAATTTACAACATGTTTATGAAACTTATATGAAACTAGCTACTAATCAGAATTTCTATTTGTATCAATAACAACACAACCACACTTGTTTCTGCAACCATAAAAGAGATGCTATTTCTGCAAAATAAAATTCAAAAAATAGTTTAAAAATATGAGAGATGTGGCACCGACATCAATAAGGAAAGGTTGTTTTCTTTTTAGATCAATTGGGATGTGAATGTTAAGTTTGTTTCTTTCTTGAACTTAAAATCGATGGTTTTTAACTATTTTGTGTTGATCGATTGAGATCGAAATTATTATGTTGGTTTTTAAAATTTACCATAGGGAGAATAGGCAGTTATTTCTAATTGTACATTTTGAAATTGACTAGCTAATACTAAAGGTGTGCGGTGGCCCTGGTGGGCGAGATTTGCTTTACGCCTCCAATTGTCCCTGGTTCAATCTTTAGCCCTACCCCTGCTAACCACTAACATATTAACCGCTAACTTGGGTACGTGTGTATATCTATATCAAAAAAAAAAAATGAAAAATACTTATTACAACAAAAACAATCTTAACCTAAGCATGCTTGCTCTATATTCAAAAGACTTACGCCTAGTTTGGATAATACGAGAGAGGAAATTTAGGGAGGAAGAAAAATATGAATTGAAAATCACACTATTCATTTTTCACTCTTATTGATGTCTCCCAGTCAAAATAGGAGACCCAAGACACTGAATCTTCACGAACAAGCCTCCAAAACAATGTAAGAAGCTAGGGAACACTCTAATATTTAAGTCAGTCAATGATTATTGGAGATAATTGATAATCAAATAAAGGAGAAGATATTTAATACCTTTAATTGGAAAACCCTAAGGGGTATTTATAGGAGATATATCATCGACCTTATCTCCATAAAATAAGGAAAGACAACGATATATTCGCCAGTACAATACCATAATCCGTATTCTAATAGAACACTTCTGCAAATAAACCAGAGTCCCTCTAGGAAAAGGACTATCGAGCCGACCCTTAAGCCATAGTATGATCCCATTATAGAGCGATGCCCTTATGAAAAAAAACGTGGTTCTGAAGACGATGTCTCAAACCGATGTCCCATCATTCAGTAGTATGCTAATAAGTGGGACGACCCTTCCTAAGCCAAGGTGAGGTCCAGGATAGGTTATAATAGACGATCTATATAGGATTATTTGGCAACCATGGTTGCATAGGTTGACCCATCGTAAGCCAAGTCATCAGATGTCCCCCCACCAAGCTCTTTAGTCAAAGACTGATGGTATCTTTTTTCTTCAATTAATCCTGATCTATCAGGTTAAAGATGAGGCCATTCAAATTAATTAGGGCGAACATCTTAAAAGTGGGCTTTTTGCCACCCAACACCCCCTACTTAACACGTGGCACCCTCTGGACATGTCCTTATCGCTTCACCTTTTCAATCTCTGGCCATAAATTAGAGAAAGTAAATAGCAAAATCTTTATTTGCTTGATTCTGCCTACCAAAATTCTACCAAAACTCTGCCTGAATTTCCAGAACTTCTGGCTATCATTTAGGAGCACCTCCACCCTTTTCACTTTCAGGTAGAGATTCCTGACATATTTTTCCTTTTATTTCTACATTTGTATTTCATCTTAAATTTGTGTAGAGCAAAGTATGAGTGACAAGAGTGATTTCTAAAATCTAACAGCATCATCTCCCGCCCAGTTTTCCACCTAAGAACTATCCAGTAGCCACACTCTGTCTGACTCCGATGAACACCCAGTAACATCATCTCATCAAGTACAGAAGGCGTCGGGATTCAGAAAACCCTACATTTTAGTCGACAAATCCAAAGAGTTTGACGAGATCCCCTCTCTCGAAAAAGGACAAAACATCATATTTCGGACCCTTCCGATCACCTAAAAGTCATCCATCCTCTATCAATCATCCCCCTCAAAGGTCTGCATTTGAAGCAAATGGCCGGTACCAACATCAGCAAACTGACTCAACCCCAATATGAGAGTGGAACCCTCGGTGAGGGGTCTAGAACAAAGAGAACACAAACACCTTCACTAGAGGAGATTCCGAGCTTTTTGACTCAAGCGGATTTTAAGGAAATACAAATTTTTTACAAGATCCCTGAAGATTTTTTCCTGTTCTTACCTGTCCCCAACAAAGGGGCCAATCAAAAGCTAGAAGGAGATGGTCGGGTTGTTTATGTGGAGGATATGGAGGTAGGATTGAGATTTCCGATGTCTGACTTGGACATCGCTTTTCTAAGTATTCATGGGATGAACATTGCCTAGGTGCATCCCAATGCTTGAAGAGTCCTTCACGAGTTACAAATACTGGCATCACATAGGGGGTTCGAACTAACCGTAAGGAAAGTTTTAGAGTTGTATAGGATGATGCCAAATAGAAGGCTCGACCATAGCCACCTACAGGTTGAAGGGAACAAGAAGATGTCCAGTCTTCCTTCTTTTCTCAAAGGAACATGGAAGTCGAGGTTTTTTATGGTCACACATCCGTCCTTGGCCGAAGTGCTT
Organism: Croton laevigatus; assembly: GCA_949640765.1. NCBI lineage: Eukaryota > Viridiplantae > Streptophyta > Magnoliopsida > Malpighiales > Euphorbiaceae > Croton > Croton laevigatus. Next base: position 11,704 of record CATIWJ010414900.1, read on the forward strand.
CAAGAATGGAACAGATCGGTCGTGTTGATCAAGAGAAAAAACCTTGACCACTTAGGAGATCAAGAGGTCGAGCATATAAATATTAAATATTTTAATGAAATCAATAGAGAAGGGCGTGTTTGATGCTAGGCATATGGTGGAGAACTGGTACTCCGGGATGGTGCTATATACTGAAGAAACCGTATGAACCCTGAACACGGTAGTTATTTCTGCATGGATTCAAACTTCACTGCTTATAAGGATTATAACACTGTTCTCTTGCTTTTTACAGGAATGGCCAACATCAAAGAGAGAATGAATATGCTGAAAAAGAGGACCAAAAGGGACTCAAGAGGGAGGAGCTCAAAGGATACCCCTGCCCTTGCTTCTCCTCAAATTGCGAGGACACCGCCGACAGGAGCGGGGTCCATACCTCCTCTCCCACTTACAGAGGATACGACAGCCCATGTATCAATCTGGGCTCAAAAGCGTCCTCTGACCAAAGTAGCAAAAGAGTCTTCGAGCTTAGGTATATGTATAGTCAACTATGCCCGAGAGACTTATGGGGATGAGGTCGGCCTTAACCACTTGGGATTGGCCAGAGACATTGCAAAGGCCATAATTTTACCCCTGGACCGAAAGAGGTTAAAGGATTTGCCTCAGGACGAAAGGATCTCTTACGGCTTGAGCCATGCCCTTATGGTATTATCATTTGCTCTTGGAAAAAGATCACCTTTTGTTTATTATTAACCTGTTGTTTTAATAATGCAACTTATTATTGTAGGCGATCGAAACATTGTATGTGGAGGCAACAATAATGACAGCCGAGCTGAAGGCATTACGGGATGCTCAAGATAAGCTGCAGCATAAGAAGGATTGCATGGAGCTGGAAGCAGTCCACAGCAAGGAAGAGTATGTTGTTGAAATAGAAATAATGCAACTTGAGCTTAGTGGCCTAAATTGCAAAGATGGACCTCGAGCGAGAACTTGTAATTCGTCAGAAGGAAGCCAAGGTCGAGTTGGCGAACTCCAAGAAGTAGATGGATCAGGTTGTTGACAATAGTGCCATGTGGATGCTCGTCTTCTGAGATCAGAAGGTCTAGGAAGTTATGCATCTATTTGGGGAGGACACTAAGGCATTGGCACAGGTCAAACCCAATAACAAAATCTTTGATCTCGAGGCCCCTCTTGCTGATATAAAGGAAAGACACACCGAAATGGATCTTGTTACCTCTTCTACAATCCTTGAACTGCCTCCAAGCTCACATCAAGATGGCGGCCAACAGCTTGGTATAGAGCAAGGAGGGACTTTTGGAGAACACCAAGAGCTTTGGGAAGATGCCTCCTCTGCTACTGATCCTGCAAACATTGAGAACCCTTAGAAAGGAGGGACTTTTTGTTGTTGTTGCTCCCCGCCTTTTTTTGTAAAAAACTTCTCTTGCCATGAATTATTCTCTTTTTATGTGATTTGTATTACTTCGTAACACTTTAAATCTTCTACTTGCCTTATTTATTTTTAAGACTTACTGGGGAGGGGCGATTTAGGGACTGTACTCAACCCCTCTTCTCTTTTTTTTAAGGATGATCTAAGGATCGTATTCAGTCCCTTTTTATTTTTTCAGGGGAAGGACGATCTAAAGATCGTGCTCAACCCTTTTTTATTTTTATTTTTTCGAGGAATGACGATTTAAAGATCGTGCTCAATTCTTTTTTATTTTCGAGGAAGGGCGATCTAAGGATCGTGCTCAATCCTTTTTTATTTTTTCAGGGGAAGGACGATCTAAAGATCGTGCTCAACCCTTTTTTATTTTTATTTTTTCGAGGAAGAACGATCTAAGAATTGTGCTCAATCCTTTTTTATTTTTGAGGAAGGATAATCTAAGGATCGTGCTCAATTCTTTTTTTATTTTTTCGGGGGAAGGACGATCTAAGGATCGTGCTCAACACTTTTTTTTATATATTTTCGAGGAAGGAGGATCTATGGATCGCGTTTAAACCTTTATGTTGGCATTAAATGTGTGATTTTTCTACCTTGGAGATCTTTGTCACTAGAAAGATGCATTTGTAGGATCTAATAGGAGATATATTCATAATTGGGAGAAAAATTCCTGATCATATATTTTATAAATAATGGCAGGATCAGTAGATGCACCGATGGATCCTAACTAGATTGGCACCTATGTAGCATCTTCATCATTTGCTTGGTCTTCAGAAAAGATTACATCAGTAATTAACTTGAAAATATAATTACAAAAATAAAAATCTATACTATTGATAATAAGTATTTAAGTTATCTGAATTCGATGAATGCGGTAGGATTTTCCTTTTCATGTCCTTCAGACGATAGGCTCATAGTCCCAATACTCTATTAATTCTGTAGGGGCCTTCCAATTTGGGTTGTAGTTTGCCTATTCCTATATTGCCTCTGGTGATCTCCGTCTTTTTCAACACTAGTTCTCCTTTTTAAAAGGTTCAGCTTCTAACCTTTTTATTATGATATCTAGTGATCTTTTGCCTATATGAAACTGCTTGGACATTGGCTAGATCTCGGAATTCTTTTACTAAGTTTAGATCTAATCTTCTTTCTTCGTTCTGATCGATTTCATTAGCAAAATCCACCCTGAAAGAAGGTTGGCCAATCTCGATGGGGATTACAGCTTTACTGCCATAAACCAAGGAGAAAGGAGTTTCAATTGTAGGTGACCGAGGTGTAGTTTTGAAACTCCACAAAACGTTGTTTACCTCATCTACCCACTTCCCTTTCTTATTATGTAACCTTTTCTTCAACCCCTGTAAAATAATTTTATTAGTCACTTCAGTTTGATCGTTTATTTGGGGATGGGCCACTAAGGAGAATCTGAGATCAATATGCAGGCCTTCACAAAAGGATCTAAACTGCTTGGAGTCGAATTGTTTGCCATTATCAGTGATGATGATCTTAGGGATCCCAAATTTGGTGACGATGTTTTTGTAAACAAAGTATGTTACCTTGTTTTGAGTTATTGTAGATATAAGTTCAGCTTCGACCCACCTGGAGAAATGAGTTATAGCCACAATAAGGAATTTTCACTGTCTCAAGACTTTAGGGAAAGGGCCTAAAATATCTATTCCCTACTAGTGAAACAGCCATGTTGCTCCATGAGGGATATATTTGTAGTTGGAACACTTTGCACATTAGCATGCATCCGACACTTAGGACATCTTCTTACCATCTCTTCAGCATCTGTCTTGATAGTTGGCTAATAATATTCTTATAGGAGAACTTTCCTTGCTAAGGTAGAGCTTGCTTCATGTGCTCCGCAGTCCCCTTCATGGATCTCTTTTAATACATATTGTCCTCTTTGTTGTGGGATACATCTCATCCACGGATGGGTTCAGGATCGCATGTATAAATCGTCTCTATACCAATTGTACTCTCAGGCCTTTCTCACTATTCTTTCAGCCTCTTTATTCTCTTCTAGCAATTTGCCTTTGGCTAACCATTGAACAAGGGGTTCTATCCAAGTACCTTGCCAATCAATTGCATAAACTAACTTGCCCTTTGACGTGGGAGTATTCCAAATTGATAGTGGAATGTTTTTAAGGTTGTCTGCCCTACCTTGAGCTGCGGCCTTAGCGATCTCATAAACTTCCTCTGTTTCTTCTCTTGGAACTTGAACGACATACCATCCTTTCGACATCATCTTCTGGGCGATTTCTACATAAGGGAGCAGGTCATCCTTTTTTACTTTAAAGTTTCCCTAAATTTGATTTACCACCAGCTGGGAATCACTGTATATGGTTAAATAGTCCATCCCGATCTCTCTTGCCAGCTTTAACCCATTGATAAGGGCCACATACTCAGCTCCATTATTAGAAATCTTGAATTCTAGCCTTATGGCATACTTGATAACAAGTTGATGGGGTCCTTTTAAGACTATCACCACTCCTGAACCTTCATTACTCTGCTCTATCTACCCATATTTGTCATTTCTCTCATTGGGTATTTTGAGGTTCGTCCGTAGGGGTCAGTTCGGCCACAAAGTCTGCTAATATTTGCGCTTTCAAAGCTTTCCGAGACTCGTATTTCACACCTAAAAGTCTTATTTTTACTGCCTACTATACTATCCTTCCTAAAGTTTCAGGTTTCTGCAGGATATTTCTCAAAGGAAGATCCGTTCATACTGTAATGTTATGAGCTTCTAAATAATGCCTTAACTTCTAGGTGGACATGAATAAAGCTAAGGCATGCTTTTCCAATTTGGGTATCTTAGTTCCGTATCCTGTAATACATGGCTCACATAGTATATAAGGTACCGCTTCCCTTTTTCTTCTCGAACTAAAACAACTGTAATAGTGTCTTCTGTCGTAAAGAGAGATAAATGTAGAGATCTTCCCCTAGTTGGGGGTCAACTTAACAAGGGCGGTGTGGTAAAAAATATCTTAAGATCTTCAAAAAATTTTTGGCATTCTTCTGTCCATTCAAAATTCTTCAATCCCGTCAAAATTTAAAGAAATGCTGACATCTTCTAGCCGAATATGAGATGAACCTGCCCAAAATAGAGATCCTACCATTCAATCGTTGGATCTCCTTGATTTTGTTGGCGGTTTCATCTCCATGACCGCCTTTATTTTGTCAGGGTTGGCTTCTATCCCCCTGTTGATGTAACCCCCGTAAATCTAGATTAGCGGTATCGTGGGGTTAGTTGTAAATTTTATTTTTAATAAATAAAAATTATAAAATATAATATATAAATATAAATAATATAATAATAAAATAAAATTTAAAATTAATTAATTAAAAAAAATAATGATGAATATGTAATTAAAGATGAATTAATGTGGAAGGTGAGATGTTGTCATCACATTAATGAGAAGGGAGGAGAGAATCGGACAAAGCAAGAAAAGAAAGAAGCAAAAAAAAAAAGGCTGAAGAACACGAAAACAGGGGGAAACAATTTCAAACTTAGGGTTTTAAGATTTTGTGTTAAAGTTAGAAACTAACTTCACAAACTAGTTCCTGAGAAGGAGTAGGATCTTTTGAATGTGAACAAGCCGTCAACTAACGCCGGAAAGCGTGTTCCCAGCCCGAAAAAAAAAGCCATCGGAAATTTAGATATTTTCGCAGCTTATAGCTTAAGTTTTAGTCGACTAATTCAAATTTGAAGACTGTGGTTGGATCGGCGATGAAGAGGGGAAGCAAACGGTGGCGGCGTCGTTAGCTACGGTAATCGGAGGTGGATTTGGGCATGACGGGTCGTGATTCGGGTCGCTGGAATCCGAATAGCAGAAAGCGGGTGAAGAAGGAAGGGTTGAACGCAGAGAAGGTGCGAGTTTTGTCCAAAACGGTTCAGTTTGGAAAAATTACTTTTTAGTCCCTAAAGTTTCAAGCCGCGTGCAAGTAAGCCCTTCCTAATTACGTTTTGGCCCCCGATGTTACTTTGGCTATACATTTAGGTCTTATTTTACGGTTTAGTTCGAAAACTTTGATATTTTACATATAGGTCCCTTCGTATTTTCTGATTTGGCCCAGAACTTACTTTGGCTCTTCAATTAGGTCTTATTTATTCCAAAACAGCCCCTAAACTTTATTTTTCAGTGCAATTTCAACCAACAGAATAGTAAACGGATTATTTATTCAATTTTAAATATTTAGGGACTCAAATTAAATTATATAAATTATTAAACACACTTAAATATTATTTTTAGGACCCGAAACCATCGAGACGCGTGGGAATTAAAGGATATCCGCGTAGGATAGGTTTGCGGACGGATTTTTAGGTTTGATACTTTACTTTTACTCAACTTATTGTGAATAATTGCTATGTCGTGTGACGATGCTATGTTGTACACTACTTGATATTTATATTGACGTGAACTCTTATTATGTAATATTTGAAATGTTTGAGTAAAATATCTACTAAGTGAAACGCTTAGCAAGTTAGTTTTTGCTAACTTGTAGGTGCCAGAAGTAGAAGTCAAGAAAGAACCAGTAGAGTGGAGGGCCAACCGAATCTGACAAAGCATTAGCATGGCATATATTGAGAATATTGTAAAGAATTTTCTGAATTACTGTAAAATAAATTATTGTGACGTAATGGGGTGATGTAATTAATAAAATAAATAAAAAATTAAGTTCTGAGTACCGTTAAAGGATACATGTGACACATCAGTTTGTCTTATTCGTAAGACGGATTTGGGGTGTTACAGTTGAGATACCATATATCCTAAGAATTTACCCGCCGGCACCCCAACAACACACATCTTTGGGTTCAACTTCAAATTATAAGATTAGAGGACATTCAGCACCATCTCTATATCTCTAGGTTGATCCTCTACTCTTTCGCTTTTGATAAGCATGTCATCCATATAGACCTTTATATTTTTGCCAATTTCCTCTTTGAACATAGCATTTACCATCCTCTGGTAGGTAGCCCCTATATTTTTCAAGCCAAAAGGCATTATTCTGTAGTAGTAGGTCCATTGATCCGTGACAAAGACTGTCTTCTCTTAATCTATTTTATACATATGGATCTTGTAGGCCCTTGTAGCAACTAAGAGGGGGGGTGAATTAGTTGGCCGATAAAAACTTTGATTGCGGAATGTGGTGGTAAAATAAAACTTAATGGAAGATTTTAAAGCTTGGAGGATGAACTAAGAGATTTATAGTGGTTCGGCTATAACTCAAGCCTACGTCCACTTCTCCAATCCTAGAAAGGAATTGGGTTCCAATATTCAATTAAGAATACAATGAGGTTTTATGGAA
>CATIWJ010414933.1:0-15132 GCA_949640765.1 Croton laevigatus
AGGTATCTGATTACTATATATTTTATTTCAAATATTGTCTCATTATTTATTTTTATAATGTATTGACTTTTGTATTTTTTATCTTTTTTATAATATAGAATTTCAATCGATTGCTGTTGAGGTTGGAGTTGATATCATCTAAGGAAAAAACGTTTATGCTCAAATCTCGTTTGAACATGCGGGCCGTCACATTTATCAAATGCAGGCCTTCTTTTTTTTCCTTTTGATAAATATGAAATTGTTATTCTCCTTATTACCTGTTAAACATTATTATTATTATTATTATTATTATTATTATTATTATTATTATTATTACATTTGTTATGTAAAATATTGTTGTTATGTTTATTGTTATATATACTTGGTTAAGGTTAAATTCCATTATATTGTAATTGACAAAACACTATATTTGTCGTATGTTTGGTTAAATGTAACTATTAAATTTCGTTAAAAATGTTAAATTTCGTTAAAATGTTAAATTGTAAGGGAAAAATTTTATTTGTTAAATTGGTTAATTGGGGAATTCGTAAGAATTATTTAATTTGTTTTTATTTGGTGAAAATTTTTGAAAAATTTTTCACGTTTTAACGAATGAACACCCCTACTCCTGCCCCTCTACCCAAAATTGTCTTTCCTTCCTCTTCTTCTTCTTCAACCTTCACTCTGCAACGAAACCATTTCCAAATTCATACTCCTCCTCCTTTTTCTTCTTCCTCCCCCACCGATTCAAGAAAAAAACACAATCATAAAATATTAGTTCATGTTCATCGACAAAAATTCCGCAATCCAATCAATTCAATTGAAAGAGAGGAACAAATGCTGTTATGGGTATTTTGCAAAACTTTGTAATTGCAGTTGATTGTAATTGCAGTTCGCAAATAGAGGGCTGCTCTTAAAAATATTTTGACTCATAAAAATGAATGGAATGTGCAAAATGAATTGCTTGAAACTGCATTCCATAAGAGGAAAAATCACTTGAGGAAGATATTTATTAAAATGCTTCGCAATCATACATATCCTATCACAAGCAATTGAATCACCCCCACCACAAGTATTGGAGGGACAATCTGACACGACCAGTTGACTCCCAGGCGACGACGATTATGTTTATGTTGGCATCTATGTTATCTTAGCTGGAGAAGAAACAATAGTATTATTAGAGAATATGACAAAAATACAGGTATAAAAAGTATAAAGTACCGATTGTGAGAACAGATTTTCCAAATCAGAGATCATGTTACCTCTTTTTTCTTTTCTCCTCCTTTTATTGGTATTTTCAGGTTTAGATTTCCTTCTACCTCTGATTTCTTGGTTTTCCGATCGATTCTCACCTTCTCTTTTGATTTTCCAGCGGCGATTACCATATGCGATCTCTGTTTCTTCCGATCTGTCTTGATGCACCATGTATCAGGTAAGAAATTTTATTTTTTAAGGTTTTCACTTTATCTGAATTTTCAAATCAAAGAGCTAGACTTATATTTCTTACTCGGAGCATGAAAGCAGCGGAGGATCCAAAGGCGAGATTAGTATCGAGATTACTATTTTTTATGCTTACTGTTATTCTAATTCTAAATGTGTTTCACAGTTTCGAAAATGTTTCCACTTAGGTTATCTATTTTTGAAATACTTGTTTATTTTCTGATGGATGGGTTTAGTTATGTTGTTACAATTAGATGCTGCTACTCCAACTCTTACCAGATTGCAGGAACAAATTCTGCAAATACCCATAACAGCATTTGTTCCTCTCTTTCCATTGAATTGATTGAATTACGGAATTGTGTCGATGAAGATGAACTAATATTTGTGATTGTGTTTTTTTTCTTGAATTGGTGGGGGAGGAAGAAGAAAAAGGAGGAGGAGTATGAATTTGGAAATGGGTTTCGTTGCAAATTGAAGGTTGAAGAAGAAGAAGAGGAAGGAAAGGCTGTTTTGGGTAAAGGGGCAGGAGAGAGAGGAACAAAAAAAGCTAACAGATTGGAGTTTTTATTGCTATGTCATCGCCACATAAGCAAAGTTACCGGTTCCAACCTGAAAACCGGCAAACAACAATTATTTGCAAATTCTTTTAAAGGTCAGCTATTTTTGTGTAAGAATTTAAAGTTTAGGTACCGCGGTGAAAGAACCCTCAAAGTTCAGCTATTTTTAATATAATTGACCCATAATTATGATTTAGTTTTTATTTTTTTATATATTATATAATTTAGTCTATATATTAATTTTATATTATTATTTATATTTTTTTTCTATTTCTTTTTTTCCTTTCAAAATTAAAAATAAAATATTTTAAAAATTAATGGATTGAATTATTGGATATTTAAAATAGAAAGACTAAAAAATTTAATATTTGTATAGTTTAAATGCAATAATTCAATTGATAAGTAATTTTTAATAAATGATTAGTACTTATTAGTCTTTTATTTATAAAAGAGTAATTTAAAGGAGCATTTTTTTTCATCATTTTAATAATTTAATTGCATAGAATCACATAAAACTGAAATAGAGAAAAAAATACAGGATTAAAGAAACTAATAATAAAAATGTAAGAATTAAATTATATAATATGGAAAAATAGAGGACTAAATTAGGAGTGAGCAAAAAAAACCCGCGAACCGAGACCGAACCGAAATCGAACTAAAAATCGGTTAACTGATTATATCGGTTCGGTTTTCATTTTTAAAAATATAAAAACCAAAAAATTCGGTTCGGCTTACGGTTTTTGGTTGCTAGAAACCGAATCGAACCGAAAACCGATTCCACCCTCTATATATATATGCTCTTTTTCTCACAAACCCTAAAATACCTAAACCTAATCAAACCTGCCGCCTCTCCTTTTCTCTCCTCCATCTATTTTCTTTCTATAGTTTGCTTCTTTTTCTCTGTGTCCACCACCACCACTTGCCGCCAAGTCGTACCGGACGGCGATCATCTCCTCAAAGCTGACCACACGTAACCACCGTCACTTTCCTTCATCGATGGAACAATCAAACAATACCCGCCGCTGCCGCTTTGATCTTCATGTCCATCTACAGTTTCGATCTTCGCTGGAACAAACAACACCCGTCGTCGCTTCGATCTTCGCGTCCATCTACAGCTTCGATCTTCGCTGGAACAAACAACGCCCGCCGCCGCTTCAATCTTCTCGTCCATCTGCAGCTTCTATCTTTCCCTCCACTTGTCGTTTCTGCTTCTAAAATTGCAAACCCAAGCCTAGATTTGTTGGTATGAGATGGTGGCAACGATAGCAACATATTTGTAAGGAAGAAGATTTGTTGTCTATTGTTTTTTTTTTTTTAATATTTCGAGATATTTTCCATTTGATTTGAATTTGTATGTTGATTTGTATTGATTGTTGTTTTTTATTTTTTCCTTTGTTGTGTTGAAAAAATCGACAGATTTGTATGGTTTTCTTTTACTGGTTTATTTTCCATTTTGATGATGGTAATTTTGAGAAAATCATCAGATTTGTATGTTGATTCATTTGTTGATAATGATTTCTTATCTGAGTGGTGGTGATGAAGCAAAGTAGACGAGAGTCTTTTTTTTTTCTTTAGATTTTTAATTTTATAAAATTAATAATAATAATAATAATAATAATAGATATTTTACTCAAGCTCATGGGTTCTTAAATTTTCTATTTTTTATTTTGATTTTGATTTTCAATTTGAAATAAACGTATGCTGCGTAGGATAATTTTGGTGTGTATGAGTTTCGGTTTTTAACCGAATCGAAAAATTCGGTTCGGTTGCTGTTCGATTTTGTTATTATCGGTTCGGTTTTCAGTTTTGTAATCTTCGGTTCGGTTTTTTATCGATTTATCATTTTCGGTTAACCGAACCGAGAAAGTCTTCATTTGAGAGCACTGAAAGACCTGAACTTGTTCTAAACTTGGGAAATTAAAGCAGTGATTTGCTGTGCAAGAACATGAGTGTTTGGGTAACTCTTCGAGTTTCAAGCTTGTTAGTTTGCTGAAAATGGTTGTATCCTTCTCCTGTGTATCATTTGCCGCAATTTCTGTCATCTCTTTGCAATAAGATGCTTTGATTTCCTTAAGTTGTACCATTGCTTTTGCTGCAATTGTTATCAAGTCTCTCAATTCTCGACACCCACTCACTCTAAGAATTGCAAGATTTTTGAAAAACGACGAGGATGGTGCTTTGATGGTCAAACTGTTACAGTCATATATTTCAAAGGACTGAAGATGTTTGTCGAGTGGTTTGAGTTGGAAGTCTTGCTTCGATATATGCTTCAAATGAGGACAATGCCATTCACTCAGTTCTTTCACAGGCATTACAGAAATGTCATTGGAGAATAATCATTCATTTAAATGGCAGTGGCGGAGCCACGTTGGAGCCAAAGGGGACATTGGGCCCCATGAAGTTTTGGGAGAAAAATGAAGAAGAAAGGAACATTTTTGAACCAGCTTAGTTCAAGCAATATTTCTTCAATTTCTGGTCATTTTCCATTGAATTTGAGATCATATATCGATAGAGGGTGAAAAGACGATTCCAATGGTACCTCATTTGGCCATTTTCGTAGCGAAGTCACGAGAAACGACAGCTTAAAGTTCAGCCAGCGAAAGGGAAAATTGCAGCGCGAGTTGGTGAAGGAAGAAGACGGTTGTCTTCTGTTTTGGTCCTCCAACTTTTTAAATATTACGTGTGTGGCCCGGAAGTTTCTTTAGCTTTTCAATTTCATCTCTTTCTATTTCCTTAGGTAATTGGCTCCTAAATGTAATTTATCTTTTCAATTTAGTCCAATAGTTTAATTAATTAATTAAATTATAATTAATTAATTAATTTAGAGACTTAAATAAATTATAAGACAGTTATAATTAAGTCTAAAACATTGTAAAATTTATTAAAATAGTTTAATTTGGTATAAAAATAATTGAAGACCCAATTAATTAATATTTGGACATTTAATTAAAAATAATTAATAAGGATCCAATTAACTTATTATTTATGATAAATTTAAAAAAATGAAATAAAAAAGAAAAAAAATATTTAGACATAAATGAGTCAGAATTAATAGACAGTATTTTTACAGTCCAGTATTTTTTTAAGTTTTGGTGCTCTGGTAAGAATAGTCGGACTTGGAGAGTTGCTTCGGCGGAAGAAAAAAAGAAATAACAAAGAAGAAGAAGAAAGAAAGAAAGAAAGGAATGAGAAAAAGAAATTTTCAAAACGGTACCGTTTTATTTATAATGAAAAGCATCATTTTATTAACTTATATTTTTTTTTCATATCAAAATGGCATTGTTTTGATTAAACAAATAAAAAAAAATAAAAATACAGATTTTGTTCCTCCTCCTTCGTCTTCCTTCATCTATTCTTCCCCCTCTCTTCTTCTTTCTTCATCTATTCTTCACGGATGTCACTACTTGCTGGCCACCGCTGCTGCTATTGCCGCCACCAAAAAAATGGGCCCCCATTCCCTCAAAGGCCGGCTACGCCACTGTTAAATGGCTGCCCTTTATCGTAAGTCTTGCAAGAAAACCACATAGCAAATGTTGAGATTCACTAACCCAAATAGTTTTCGTTTTGGAGAAATGCTCAATTGGAAATTCAACGCAAGAAAATGCCATTAGCTCGTTATTCTCTATTACCATATGCTCTAAGCTGGGCATGTTCACCTGACAAATTGGAAATACAAAGATTAGATACATATTCTTATTAGTTGCACAAGTAATGAATATTAGTAATAATTAATAATAAGATTGCGATCATACCTTCTCCACCAAAAACAAAGGCCGTGGTTGTGTCTCCCCCAATAGGAACACGGATAAAAACTCTAATATCTTTCAAAATTGGCAACTTAATAGAATGTCTTCCTGGATAGAAACTTGTAAATTTATCTAGAGAAAAAAGAGAAAGGGTGCTTAGTTTTGGAAAGTTAAAACAAGGACCTTCTTCTCCTCCTCCTATTGCCTTTTCAACAACCTCCTCAACTGAGCTCGAATGAATACGTAGATTCTCAAGACGCAATAGATCTTTGGCAGCTATGGAGGCTGGAAATATGTATTTCAAACAATTACATCTAAAAACAGTAACTGATTGTAGATTTTGAAAAGTACAAACTCCTTTTGGATCCTTACCCCATATTTTCTTCAAGGATCCCAAATCACACAAATATAAATCTCTCAAGTCAAATGATATTATTGTTGCATCACTCGCATTATGTCTTTCATCAATTTCATATATCTCTTTTATGAAATCACAGTGAGATACCGTCAGTTTCTTTAATTTTTGGAATCTTTCAATGACATGCGATTGAAAAATCCTTGATAATCTTCCACAATCCCAGACACCAATTTCTTTTAGTTTCCAAAAGGAATTGTTTGTCATTTCATGGTCCCATATGTTATTCAACATTTTCAAACCCACTAGTTTCAATGACTCCAAGCTGGGAAAAGCAACCTGCAATCAATTAATGTCACACATCAACAATAATAAGATCAAAATACATAACAAATTCATAAGTTAAATTCTGCATTCACTCGGAACTTTTCTAGAGTAATTTTATAAAATTTTTGAAAAAATGCTAAAAAGAAATTGCCAAGTTTTTAAAAGAATAAGAAAGCGGTTTCAAAATCATATACAAACAGATTTTTAATGCAGAAAATAAATACCATTTTATTGAAAAGTGAAGATGCAGCATCTGATGCATATTCTTCTTCATCATTGCAAAAGCTTTTGAGTTGCGGTATATCATCAAGCGTCAAACACCGCAATTGAGTAAACTCAACTACTTCATTCTCTTCTCCGCATTCTTTGATAATAACCTTCTCCATATTAACACATCCAGAGACAAGCAATTCTTCAAGTTGTAACAAGGATTTGGCAACCGAAATTGAGAAGAGGTGCTCTAATGTCGGACAATTTTTTATTTTCAAAATTCTCAATTTTTTAAAAGGACCATCAGCCAATGGATCATGACAAATCTTTTCCATATGATTCAAATCTTCTATATACAAAGACTCTAGTTTTGGGAACACCAACTTTGTTGTGGAGCTGATAATGCATCGAAGATCATGACACCGGATGATACGGAGATGTTTCATTTGTGGAAAGCCATCCCCATCAAGTTCATCCAACACATTCTTCATATCCTCCATCTCTTCCAAATAGACTTGTTCAGCTTTCTTCAATAACAATGTAACTCCATGTTCCAAAGGAATGCTATTGCAAAGCTTTAGCATTTTTGAGCTATCTTCACCCTCTTGATACCAAAACCTCCGACTACTAGCAACTACTATTTTATACCTTTGCAATTGATTGGACAATGCTTCTGGTATTGTCATACCATCTTGTACATGGATTTCCAAAGACGTCAAATGACATAAGCCTGACAACGCGTTAAGAGTTTCTTCTACTTCACCCCCCTCAAAAATAAAGCAATCCTTCATATACAATTCTTCTAACAACGACAACTTGGACAACATATTTGCAGGTATGAATCTGAGTGGGGAACAATCAGTCAAATCCAAAATTTTTAATTGAGTCAATTGCTCCATTTCTTTTGGCAGCTCGACAATTTCAGATGCCACCAGGCTGAGGACCCATAACTGCTTTAATTCTCCGATGATAGCCATCTCACCCAGTTGACATTTATGTAAACACAAGGTTTGAAGGTTTTTTAAGAAAGCAAGTGAAGAAGGTAGAGACACGAACCTTAATCCACTAATATCCAATACTGCAAGGTTCCTAATTCTCTCAAAAAATGAATCAGGGATTTCCAAATAAGGATCTTCAATGGAAAGCAAGAACAGTTCTGCTCTCGGACAGTCAAAACTTTTGAGATCACCATTGATTTTGCAGTAAGGCAGTGATATTCTAGTGCAATCTTTGTCCGGCCATGCCTTCAATTCTGTACCAGGTGTGCGTACAAATGCATGTTGTTTTTCAAACGAGATGGAGAAAGCTGTGTCACGAACAAGTTCATGCATTTTCACAAAGGCTGCCATATCACCATCTAATAACAAGGACTCTGCTTTGAGGTCATCAATGAGCCTCAATACTCTATTTCTTGCTTCCTCAATGGTAGTTGTGTCCCTAAATAAATCTAAACCCACGCTATATCTTACCAAGTGTTGAATGCAGATGTTAGATTGTCCAAAAAGGCCAAAAAGCAAGAAGAATTCCCTCGCTTCATTAGAAGGCAAATTTTCGTAGCTTGACCTTAGGATTGAGGCCACTCTATCATTTAAATCACCAGCACGAGATAGTCGCTTTAATGTGTCTTCCCAAGCATATAAATTCTCCCTTTTTTGAAGATCTTTGGCGACTTTGACTAGTAACAGAGGGAGTCCGGCACATTTTTTGCTGATTTCTGTTGCTACCTTCTTAAATTCATCACCTTTAAATTGAGGAAGTACTGTCTCGAACAACCTCCATGCTTCTTCTTGTGGCAGAGTATTAATTGGGAAAATATTTTGTGCACCCATATCATGGCAAACATCCATGCTCCTTGAAGTTACAAATATTTTGCAACCTTTGTGATCATCCCCAAAAGGAATTCCCACACTACGTAGCTCAAGTGGACTCCACATATCATCCAAAATAAGAAGAACCTTCTTTTCCTTCTTCAACCGCTCGCATAACACATTAGCTCTCACTAACATGCCAACTGCATCAAGAGTAAGACCAAGAACTTCAGCAATCTCCTTCTGAATCGTTGTGATCTCTGGTGTTAGAGATACATCAACAAAAATTACAGAATCAAATAACTTGTCAGCTTTGGCTCGTCGCTGGACCTCCTTTGCCAGGGTGGTTTTACCCACCCCTCCCATGCCAAACACCCCAATCATGTTAAGACTAGGATATTTGAGTGCATCCATTACTTCATTCAAAATGGAAACTCGTGATGGCAAAGCGTCGCTAGTATACACTGAAGGTGCCACCATTTGTTGAAGAGGAGGGGAATAGGAAACCGGCTCAAGTCCCTCTTGATTGCGGAGCTCATTTATTGCAAGGCCTTTTTTGCAGGCTTTCTTGCTGACCTGATATCGCGTCTTCAAATCAGGACACAATCCTATAAAGCACCCCTCCGTTTCTATGAATTCCTCTCCATCGATGAGCCGTTGAGCATCTTGAATAGCAGCAGCTGCTTCAGTGAGCCAATTGGTAACATTAGGATAGATCTCACGACCTTCTCCCCAGGCAACTGCAACGTCACGTTGCAGTCTGTCGCTTTTGTTCTTCAACTGTGTAGCTTCTTCCTGGAGTTTCCTGAGATGGGCATCACTTTTAAAAGCATAGCTCATGTGTCGCGTGATGAGAGGAATAAGGTAGTTTTGCATAGGTCCTGGAACGATTCTAGAGATGAAATCCATTGAGTGTTAACAGACAGAAAAATTCAATGGAAAAGAAAAGAAAGAACAATGGTAAAGGTTAAAAGGGTTATAGAAAATTAGGAACTGCAATTTTTTTTTTCTTTTTTTTTTCTCTTTGGGGTTTAGAAGAAACTAACAGAGGAGTGGGAAAGAGCAAAAAGAAAGATCTAAAAATGAAAAGGTAAAGAAAAAGAGCTGAAAATGAAGAGGAAAATTTGCAGACAGAAAGAAAAGGATATTCAAAAGGAAAAGAAATGGCAGTAAAGAAAACTGAAGAGAAAGAACTGAATTATTGCAGAGAAAGAAATGGGATGGGAAAAGGAAGAGAAGATTCAAACCAACAAAAATGATTGTCCCATTAGCATTTATCAGATGGGAAAGGAATGGACCAAAGCCATTAATTGGCAAGACATTACAGTACTAAATCACATGTTGAATTTAAAAAAAAAAGCATTATTATTATTTTTTTTAAAGAATTTATTAATTAAAAAATAAATTAAATCAAATATTTCTTCAGCTTTTTAAATTTTCTAATAGTTAAAATTTAAAAATTTTATTAAATATAATTAAATACTCCAGCCACTTAATTTATTTTGAAAAATTTTCTAAATTTAGGAATTTAATATGGAATTCTCTATTTTAAAAAAATAAAAGTGAATATATATATATATTTTGTAAAGTAATGTAATAATTATAATAGAAAACTTTACGAACATATACAACAAATATATTTAGAGACTTTGAATTATAATCTTTTTTAAAAAAAATTGTCAAATTTCAAATTTTTATAAATATTATTATCATTTCAAGTTTATTAATTATAAAGTAAGATTTGCCAATTTAAAAAATCTGAAAGCATATAAAAAATAGTACAATAATTATGTTAAAAAATAGTACAGTACAATAATTTTTTAAGACAAGGTTGAAGTGTTAAACTATTTTCTCATATTTTCCTCTGATTTTTTTAAAAAAATTAAATAAGTCTTCTCAAATCACTCAAGAGTTAAAAAAAAATGGACCTCCATTGCTAATTAATCATTATACGAATAACTCAAGAATTTTCAGTAATTTTTCGCATTGATCCTTCTTATTAAGTTTTAAATTAAAAATTTTCAATTAGGTTATTATTTTTTTCTTAATCTATTTTATTATTAGTCTATGATATATTTTTGTAATTATAAGAAATTAATGTAAATTAATTATTATAATATTTTCATTTTACTATCAAAAAATAATGTGTTTTGTTGTCAATTATAAATTGTATTGATAATGAATTATTTTATTTATAATATATTGTATATGATAAATAAGATTGTACATTAGTTACTAAAAATTAAAAAATTCTGTCTTTAAACTTTTAGAGTACCTAAAAGCGAAAAAAAAATGTTGCACATACAGTACGAGCGTGGGAAAGAGCAAATGGAAAGATACCCGGAAAAAAAAAAAGAAAAAAGGGGTAGAAGATAGAGATGGGACGCTATCAAATGAGACCAAAGCCATTAATTGGAAAGAGACATTGACTCTGTTAAAAACATAAAAAGAGTCGAAGACATTAACTGCATTGATCAGACGGATAAGGAATGGGAACAAAGCCATTATTGTACCATTAAATCACATGTTCAATTTCAACAATAAAAAACAAAGCAGCATTATTATTAGAAATATTTATAAAATTCTCCATAAATTTTACACATTCAACATTTCTCTCTCTATTGTGTAGCTTCTTCCTCGAGTTTCTTGAGATCGGAATCACTTTTAAAAGCATAGCAATAATGTAGTTTTGGATAGGTTCTTTAACTATTCCAGAGGCAATGCTAGAAGGAACTCCATTTAGCGTTAACAGACGGAAAAATTCAATGGAAAAGAAAAGAAAGAACATCAATGGTAAATGATGCGAATTAGAGAAGAAGGTGGAATTTTTAGAGAAATAGACCATAGGACCCGTTTCGGCAAATAAGTTCAAGTCGTCAGTTTTGCGGCCAACTTGTGGTCAAAGCTGACAGTTTCGGATTTTTATGATTCTTGGGTCTTTTCTTATCGGGAACGGCCCAACGAACAAAACTCACAGTTATTACTGTGATGTCCATCGCTTTTCGGCCAAATTCCATCGTTTCAATCTAAAAAAATGCGTTTTTCGATTTTTACTGTTGTGGAAATTTTGGATTTTTGCTATTTCTTTTATTGTTTCGGTTAGGATTTTTTTCTTTTCCTATTTATATGTCATGTATGTACTTTAGATTGCAGTTTTTATGAATTTTAACCTATTTTGTATTTTTTCAAATTTTGTGAATTTGGATACCTAAGTTCTAGCAATTTTTTTTTAATCAATAGATCTTAGAAGCTGTTAGTTGGCATTGAATTGGTTCAATCAACAGTCTAATAGGATTATTTTTGTTTCATAAATCTCCACTGCATCAGTAAAGGTTATAGAAAACTAGGAACTGCAAATTTTTTTCTTTTTCTTTTTTTTTTTTTTTCTATTTGGGGTTTAGAAGAAACTGAGGAGCGGGAAAGAGCACAAAGAAAGCTCTGAAAATGAAATGGAAAAAGAAGAGAAATATTCCAACCAACCAAAATTATCGTACCATTTGCATTTATCAGATGGGAAAGGAATAGGACCAAGGCCATTAATTTGCAAGACATTACAGTACTAAATGTCTTGTTCAATATCTACAACGACAAAAAAACAAAAAAGCATTATTATTATTACTAATTATTGTACCATTTGCATTTATGAGATGGGAAAAGAATGGAACCAAAGGCAATAACTGGCAGGACATTACAGTACTAAATCACATGTTCAATTTCCACTGTATATAACAAATATATTTAGACATATTGAATTACAATTTTCTTTAAAAAAAATTGTTCAATTTCAAATTTTTATAAATATTATTATCTGAAAAATTAATTATTTCAAAGTTTATTCATTATAAAGTAAGGTTTCCATTTACAAAACCTGAAAGCATATGAAAAATAGTACAATAATTTCTTAAGATATAACTGAAATGTTAACCATTTTTACATATTTTTATCTGATTTTTTTAAAAAAAAAAAAATTAAAAGAATCTTCTCAAGTCATTCAAAAATTAAAAAAAATGTGGAGCCCCATTGCGAATAAATTATTATACGAATAATTCAAGAATTTTCAGCATTTTTTCACATTGGTCCTTCTTATTAATTTATTAATTAAAATTTTTTAGATTATTATTTTTTCTCTTAATCTATTTTATTATTAGTCTATCATATATTTTTGTAATTATAAGAAATTAATTTATCAAAATTATTATAATATTTTCATTTGTAATATCAAAAAATAATGTGTTTTGTCGTCAATTATAAATTGTATTGATAATGAATTATTTTATTTATAATATATTGTATAGGATAAACAAGGTTGCACATAAGAAAGAGCAAAAGGAAAGATTTAAAAAAAAAAAAAAATAGAAGATAGAGATGAAGTGTATAACCAAAACCAACTTGAATTATTGTACCATATATCACAATAATTTACAACTATCAAACGGAACCAAAGGCATTAATTGGAAAGAGACAGTACAGTACTAAATCACATGTTCAATTTCAATCAAATAAAATTATTATTATTATTAATAAATATTTATTTAAAAATTTATTATTGAAATAGTAATTAAAATTTTAAAATTCAATTAAATATTTTTAAACTTTTTAAATTTTCTCAAAAATATATGAATGAAATATAATATATAAATAAATTAATAAAATGTGAACTAATATAATAATTAAAATAAAAAATTGTAGGATTATAATTTATGAGAGGGGAAGGAAAAGAAGTAGTTGCAAAATAATAATGAGAATTGAAGCAAGCAGTTGTCCAATCAAAAACTGCAAAGAAGAAAAAATTAGAAAGTAAGAAAGTTGAATATTGCACCTCAAAAATAATGGATTTTCTCAAGTCGAGTGTGGTTATGTTGGTGCTTTACTTTGAGCATTTTATTATTAAATGTCCTTTGTATTTACGTGGTTTATTTGTATTATTAGTATTTTAATTTTGAGTAATATGTACTTCAAATCAAAGAGCCCCGGCGAGAACTTAAAATATAGTCTTATTTTTCATGAATGATGAACGGTTTGTTAGAAAAATGTTAAAAATTGATTAGTCAAATTTTCTTTTGATTGTCAGAAATAACAATAAAAATTACTGTCTAACTATCGAAAGTAGATAAAAATTTGTTCTAAATTACCGTCGCCATATACAAAGTGTTGCTTCACTTTTTCCTCTTTTTTTTTTTTTTTTTAATTTATAATTAATAATTATAAATTAATAATTTATTATTTTTTACTTAATAATAATTAAATAAAATTTTTTAATTATCCATAATTTCAAAATTTTAGAACCACCTTCATAATTTTAAATAGGTCTTTTTTATTTTTTTAATTAATAATTTTAATATTAATATAATTACTTCCATTTCTCAAAAAAGTATATTTAAAATATTTGTGAGATTTTTTAGAAAAAAAAATATTAATATATATATATTTTATTAGAACACATTTAATTTAAATATATTTAAAAAAATTATTTGTTAATTTATAATTTATAATTAAAAATATAAAAAAATAAAAGAAAAGAAAGAGGGAAAGGAAAATGCAATGCATAGGAAAGAGAGACGACGACTATGATAGTCTGTCTGAGAGACTTTGGACATATATTTAGAATCTTATCATAAGAACGACTTTTTATTCGAGTTGTCTTTATCAAACTTTATTAATTTTTGTCATCTTACAATCATGAAAGATGAATTCCCTTACTGCATATTCAAACTTTATTTTATGTCTTTTAAAATCAATTTACATATTTCACTCAATTATTAGATCTTTCATTCAAACTTTCGGTTTTTTACATTATTATGTTATAGAAGTGCTTTTACATTCATCATTCTATTATTAATCTTCCCTTGTTTTTTATATCAAACTTTATATATCCGTTTATTTTTAGTATTTTTGGCCCAACCTATACATCATCCGTATAAAATAAAGTCATTCAAATTATTCGCAATGAGCTTTTCGATTTAGTTTATTTTTTACTCCTTTTTTATTAAAAATAGAAATTAAATTTTTTAGTGGTGAATTTCATTTTGTCCTTTTGCAGTTGATAACTAAATAAAAAAGATGATAAAAAATTTATTTTAGTCCATATGACCTATTGGTAATTAAAAAACCTGCTAAAGGTACATAACTTTTATAAAAATTAAAACTATAATACTTTTTAGTTACATATTAAAATTAGGATATCTAAACATTACATTACCCAAAGTTAATGTACTAAAGGTGTAAATAAACTGTGTTTACATACAATAATTTATATCAAACTTTATGTCAATTCATAATTTTATGGGTTTTTGTTATTTTACAATCATCAAATTTGAATATGTTTTTTCACTATATACAATAAACAGTATGCAGGTCTTAAAACAATTATTGCTAGAAGGACTATATTTTTTGTTCTCACAAATTTTCTTTACTGATGTTTTCAGGATCCAATGAGAGAAACTGTATGAGGCGTGGTTCATTTTGAAGGAGCCAATGATTAGGTCTAATCAGTGTGATCCTGAAAACAAAAGGAGAGAGCAAGGGTGCTGCCTTAGCAAACACTCCGATGCCTAAGTCAGTCCAAGGACCAGTCAGTATATGGAAAAGAATAAGAAGGATGAAGAAAAAATGATACTAGTCCCTTGAATAATAGATTCTTGGGGTATTTATAGTAAAGGATTCTTAAGAGAATCTTACACGTGAAACCTCTGTAATGACAACTCACCTGT
>CATIWJ010414935.1:17500-18759 GCA_949640765.1 Croton laevigatus
AGAAGGAGAACACCATAGAGGAAGAGTAAGACTTCAAGGATCAAGCTTTTTAAATGCAGATGAGCTTACTTTCTTTGATGATTCCATGGCAGCTTGCACCATGGAGGCTTTTGAAGATGGTTTTCTAAAAGGTTTCTCAGTTGATAGATTCGTTTCTGGACAACAAGTCAAAGTCTTTGGCAGAAGAAAGTCTTCCTCATCAGCTTCTGCTTCTTCTTCTGGTACAAATGTCTTTGTCTTAACAGTTCACAATTTTTAAAACAACAGTCTAGGAATATACATCTCACAAGTTTCGATTTATACCAGGTTTCATAGAAAGAGTTCAGCTTCTATCAATAGAACCCTCCATAAGATGTGAGTTTATTATCATGGCTTATGAATCCCAATCCATTTTTCCATCATGTAGTGATTATTTAATGTTTGGAATTGGGAAATTCTCTACCTAGCCTAGGACATTTTCTATTTATGAGATGTATGCATGTGTTAATGTTTTGAGCCTGATAATAATGTGTTTCTTGAACAGCAATTCCTCCGTGGGAATATCAAGATCCAAGTGAATATTACGTGGGTTGTCTTCGAGTGCCACCAACTGCACTTCCAAGCTTATTTGAACTTTCATGATATTTACAAAAACCACCACCAGAAGAATTTCGCTTCCCACTTAGAAGAGATGTTTACAGAGACCTACCACAAGGCAAAGAACACTTCTTCACTACTTCTACTGAACTGTTAGATTGTAGAGGCGTCTCTTTTGATATTTTAAGCTCAGTTATCAGAACTAACCCGTACTGATCTTTATGCATTAGACCTGTCTTCTCCAGCTGAAAGACTAAAAGCCCTAGTACCATGTTACAGAATAGCTGGGTTACTGCCATTACTGGCCGAATGTTGCCTCAACAGTATCAACAATGGAGGAACTTTTAAGCAGTTAACTTTCAGCGACTTTGAAAGAGTTGATATAGGTAATGGAAATATTATTGAAATGACACCAAACACTGTCACAAGATTCTTCACCAACAGAAGAAAATTTGCAGCAGTCAACAAAAAGAATTGGAATGTTTTCATATAGACGAACAGTCTCATTATACGACACCGTTTTCTCCGTTGGCTCTGCGGTAAAAATCGACGGCTTCAAGTGAGTGAACTGTAGGTCTAGGTAGTGTGGGTAGAAAACTTCTAAGCGGAGTTCCGTTGGGTAGAGATTCGCTGTGAAATTTTACGTTTGTACGGGTTGCTCCCGCCCACTAACACTTTGCCAT
>CATIWJ010415001.1:0-10497 GCA_949640765.1 Croton laevigatus
ATAAGTTTGCTTTGATGTTGTTGCATGAAATGGGTCATGGATCCTTGCACAATAGTCGTTAACTTCTTTGCTCTCCATCTTATGATTAGTCCCGATGGTATCTCTATTTATACTATATTTTTATAGCAATAACATCAATTTGGGTCAAAAGTATTATTTTTTAGATGTAATTCATGATTATAAAAAAAAAATTATTTTTTTCAAATATGGCAGTACATTGCCACTAGATAATGTCTCTTAATATGCCTCTTGCTTAATCCATAATCTTGCACTGCAAAATTTTACACACGAAATTTATAAGTGAATGTCTTCGTTGTAAAAAGAAATAACTACAAAAGAAGAAATTGTTGTATATACATTATTCATAAGCTGTTAACCTAATTTTTCATCTTTTTATGAACTGAAAATTACAGTGAAAATTTCTTTTTTTGGTATAGTTTGTTGAGGTTGATCTTTTCTTAGATATTCACTAGTAGCACAATCAATAAAATGATTGCACATCTGAATTAAAAAGAAAATCAAATAATACTAAGCTGCCGTCAAGCATGAAAATTTTTCACCTATGATGATTCGAATCCTAAACTCATGTGTAGGATATGCAAAATCATTAGTAATTTGGAATAGAAGGTGAAATATGAAAGTAAATATAAAGAAGATTCTCATAATAGGGTTCCTAATTAGATTCATGAACATTACTTTTTGTGGTATTGACTTGAGACAAATTTTAATTTAGTTATAGGGTACAATAATGGTATTGTTGTCGGTGTAGTAAGTTTTACCATGGAAAATTTAAAATCTCTATCATTACGTTACATAAAGCATACTGATTTTCACTTTACTTGTCGGACCTCGTTTTTTGACCAACAATGTCTGGCTGGCTCCATTTCCTCTAAATGTGTATATATATGGTACACCTTTTAGTACGTTTCTCCTTTTCTTTCTCAATTTTCTTTTTATTGTTTCCCATATTTTTTTTCTTTTTTTAATGTTAGCATACAACTTAATTTGATTATTTACAGTCTTTTGTCGGTCATATTTGACCACATTAAAATATAATTAGCTATCACTAAAAAAATTTATATTCAGATGATATTAAGATATAAAAAATAAATTTAAAAAAAAAACAAGGAAAGACCAAAAAAAATCTAGAGATGCATAGCAAGCTTTCTTTAATATAAGTATCTCTAATCTTTCCCCCCAAAAAAAAAAAAAAATATTTCTCTGATCTTATCATATCTTATTATTTTTTTTATTACCTTGTTCAAGCATATTCTATTTTACGGTCTATGTTTAATCTGATTAATATTTGTGCACACCGAGAAGAAAAACGTTGGCTTAAAGTATTTTTACTCCACACATGAGAGCTCATTATTCCTTATTATATGTATGAAATTTGATTCAAAACTCATTCTTCTCTTCCATGATATCTACATATGAAAGAAAAACGGCTTATGGATCTCAAATGAGTTCCATTTGTGAATAACAATAATACTATTATATTAAACAGTTAATAAAATCAAATATCATCTTCAAATACAATGTAAATGATTCAAAAGTTGAACTATAGTTACCGTAATTTTATTATTGATAAGCAATAATTAATTGTGAGAGAACTTTGGTTTAAGAGAACTAATACAATCTACTAATAGAAAACATGTTACTCCTATATGACTTGATTAGTTTTGCAAATAGCTTCTCACTTTCACTTTTTTTTTTTTTTAGCCCTTTTTGTTCTTTAATAATGAGCATTGTTTGACTTGTTCTGCCTCTTGCTATAACAATTAGTAGTAATTAGTTATTGGAGGGACAAAACATAGTGTTTGATGAAATTAGTCAATTGACTGATTAGTTATCAATTATCATTTTCCATGTTCTTTCTCATAATCCCATTGGAACCTGAATTACAGTGTCGGTTAATTTTGAGAACTTTGATGTTAAAGATTTTTAAAAGTAATCTTAACAGCCATTATATTCACATGTTGGTACTCCCATTTCTAACTAATTTGATGTAATCTTTTGCTAAAAGGTAAATAAAGGGGAGGAAGTTGGAGTTTATGCAAAATAAGCTCAAACTAGTTGCTTTATTTATCAAATTAAAGAAATTAGTTCTCATAAAGTTAAAAAGTTATGGTTGGGGTCCAGCAGAGTTGGAAAACAACCTGGTCTCATGTTTAAACGGACAAAGTTCAAATTCTCTCTCCACATCCGAATGCATGAGTTATATTTATCAGGGCCGTCTCGTTGAATTTTGGGGTTCTGTGCCGAGATTACAAATGAGGCCCCTGAAAAATAAAAATATACAAAAAAAAAGGAGAATCATTTACATTCATATCCACCAAATTATGAGTAACACTAGTTTGATTTTCACTAGTAACAAATTCTTTTATAACAAATTTATCAAGGACTTCCTTCTAAGACCGGGTTAACTTTTCAATACGTTTCTTCTTTTTACACTTTTCAGACCCATAGGCAAATTTTCTATGTCTAGATAACATATTTCAATTATTTAACAAATAAACATGAAAATAGTTTTAACACTCTCAAGACTATAGAATGAGAAGAGCATAGCGTGGGTGAATGAAAATGGGAAGTGACGCTTTATTTCAGAGGTTTTTCTTTTTTTTCAAATAGAAAAAATCTTAACTTTTGGGCTCCCTAATTTTTGGAGGCCCTGTGCGGTCAATCGCCTCGCATTCCCTAAAGGACGGGCCTGATATCTATAGTAACGGACTGAGTTTGAATCTCTCTATCCACATCCGGGTGCGTGAGTTTATATCTATATTAAAAAAAAAATTGTTAAAAAGCCATTTTCCCACAAGAGTTCATCAAGTGTACTTCTTTAACTTCAAAAATTTGTCAACGTCTATCTATTTTTTGGCAAAGAGTACCGCCCAAATTAGGTTACTAGTATATTTTTATAACTAGACTATGTTTTGGCGTGTAATATATATAACTGTTATTTATTATTTTTTAGTATTAGGAAAGAGATTCGAAATCCGGTCTATAAATAAGTTGGACTATCACTAATCTATGCCTTAATGTGGAACATCAGTCTCTATTGTACTAACCAATAGAAATATGAATTTAGTATAAAACTAACAAAATATAACACCATTTCAACGCCAAAACAGATTGTTGGAGGATTTGTCATGTAAAAATGGATTTTGGCATTGTTTCTCTTAACATTGACAATGCAATATTTTATAGATCCAACAACTAATTAATTAAATAAATTATAGGGAGAATAGGTCATCTTATTACAGGTGAAAGATGAGAACTATAAGTATAAATTACATCAAAATTCAACACTTCCCTATCATAATAGTATCTATTATTTAGTCAAAACTACAGAAAATCTCCTCCTTGTCCGTACAACGAGATCGATCCCAACAAAAACATAATTTAAGCAGAAATTATTAATTATACATAAACACTCCACAAGTTGTGCTTTGTTTAATTAAAATTAAAATCTGTATTAAGAAGACGATTATTTAGGTAGTCCATAATTAAAATTGATCGACATTGAGTCATGTGCACCACGTATCTAAACATCAGAAGCTGTTTTTGTTAGGTGTAGAACATAATTAATGAAGCCATCCGCACTTCACTCTTGCAAATATTCAGCTGATAATGACCTCAATCAATAAGAAGCTCGTAGAATATATATATATATATATATTAGAAACTAGAGAAAATTTTCTAATCAATATATAATTTTTTTTAAAAAAAAAACAATATACTAGTAGTAGTTAATATAGTACTGTGACCATGTTATTCCAAGTCTAGTGGAAGCGCAGACTTTTGTTTTCGCTGTCTTAGGTACGAAAATTTCAGCATCTTTTTTTTTTCAGTTTAATAGACCCGCCACCATCACTAGACTGGGCCTTACCTACCTATGTACTACTTACTAACCTCCTCCTCGCTCTCCTTTTTCTTTCTCGTGATATAAACAAAATGATTATGAAGAATTTGGTTTCGTAAAATTTTACAGTCAGAAACTTACGCTTTGTTTGGATTTGGAGGAATGTAAAATAAGGGTGAGAGGTAAAATAAGAGTGTAAAAGAGGGTGAGAAGTAAAATAATTTTATTTTACACTCTTTGTTTGTATAGAAGTAAAATAAATAAAGAAAAGTAAAATATAAGTATTTTACCTTGTTTGGAAAGAAGTAAAACATGTAGGAAGTAATTTGTGTTTTTGTATAATAATAATAATAATTTTTACATACATAATTTATAAAAATATATTAAATAATATTCTTAAGACAACAAATTTAATTTTAATTTGTTCAGTTTGATTTTCGATTCTGAAAATATAAAAATTAAAACTATCGGTTCGGTCTACTGTTCTCAACCTATAAGAACCGAAACCGAAAATGAACAGGGCACCCTTTTGATATTATTTCTTTCTTTGCACTTACTACTATATATATATCAACCTAACACGTTAAAAAAAATGTTGAAAAAATAAATATATCAACCCAACCTAACCTCACCTAAACTAAACCATCTTCCTCTTCTTCCTACGGCGCCTCCACAACACAACCTCCTTCAGCCCATTACCTTTCTCTTCTTTCCCTTCTCTTTCCTCTCCCTCATCTCGCTTTTGCTCTCTACTCTCCTTCAAAACCATAGATACTGGACGCCTTCATTCCGTGCTTCCAGTGCTTCGTCGTCAACATCAAAGATCCTGGAGTTGAGGATTGACGATCTCCTCAGCCGTCAACAATCTCCAGCGATGGTGAACCAGATCGGTTAAGCTTTAACGGCCAACAGCAACTTTGAACCAGATCGGTGAAGATTTGAAAGTCCATGAAGCTATCTATTGACGATCGTTCAAATATTTCCCTTCTGTTTCGATTTTGCTTCTAATTTGTTTATGATTTCAACCGAGATTGTTGAAATCATTTGGATCTATTTCGTTTCTATGCTGTTTCTTTTTTTTTTTAATTTTTTTTCTATTTTCAGATTTGTTGATGATGATGAGTTTTCTAGTTTT
Organism: Croton laevigatus; assembly: GCA_949640765.1. Taxonomy (NCBI): domain Eukaryota; kingdom Viridiplantae; phylum Streptophyta; class Magnoliopsida; order Malpighiales; family Euphorbiaceae; genus Croton; species Croton laevigatus. Next base: position 4,998 of record CATIWJ010415001.1, read on the forward strand.
TGATTGTTGAGATATTTGTGGTTGCCTGAAGTTGTATTTTTCCGTTTTGTTTTTTTTTTTCATTTTCTGTACAGTAACTTTGCACTCTCCCACCGTTATTTTCACGCCAAATCGAGACGAAAACCGTACAAGTAAAATAAATTTTATTTTTCATTACACAGGTTATTTTTTATGAAAACAAACGGGGGATTTTGCATTGAAAATACCAAAATACTCCCATATTTTATTTTACACCGCAAAACTCACCTTTCCAAACAAGCCGTTGAAACTTAGTGTAGTAGCTGTAATAACTATTAACTAAAAAGGATGAGAAAATAGAAGGATGTGGGTATGGAGTTGACCCTTTAAGTAATAATAATAATAATAATAATAAGGTGCAATAATGGAGAGTACAGCCAGCCAATTTTAGGCTTTTGGAGGGACTCGCCCAATGCATAGTGGGGACTGATACGAGCAGTAGCTGTATGATCATATCATATGGCAATGGCATATGCTATGAAATCTGCATCTTCTGGTTGGTCCAGATAATCTTCTTATTTAAATTTCTGCCACCTCTTCCAAATTTCTCAATCAAAACCCTATCCCACCTCTCCTTACATTATTCACTTTTATCATTATTTTTTTTATTTATTTGTAATGGACCGGATAATAATATGTGCTACATACCAGTTAGTTCTCATCTAAGTATTAAATTGTTTTTAATAATGTAGCTGGCTGGAATGAGCCCTTCATATTTTACTATTTTTGTGAAAGACAAGATGACCAACCAAACTAGATTACAACATGATTGACTATTTACTTTTATATTTATTTACTTATAATAAGTTTTTGACCCAATCAAAATGAATTGGGTAATTAGAAAGAAAAGGACAGCCATGAAAATATCCTCATAACTACACATAATTATGATAATTAGTTATACAACTAGCCAAACAAATTAAGACCACCAAATTAGTTTTCACTCTTCAAATGTTTAATTACATTATTTCAACTGTTTAACTGAAAAAAAATTAATAGTACAACAAAAGAAATGAAAACACAACGATCATCATCATCAGCTTAGTGTTAACAAAAATAGAAAAGAAAAAAAGATTTAAACCCCAGAAAAAGAAGGAAAAAAAATATATTGCAGACACTCCTGTACTATCAACATCTCATGTATTGGTTTCAAATTTAAAAAAATAATGAATTTACAGTTCATATCTGGTGGAAGGCACCAAAATTTGCTCCCGTTAGATCTTCTGATAGTGACGTTAATGGATAGTTACCGAAATCTACTGAATTCTGAGTATGAGTAGACCGTTCTTCCTCCCATGGACTGAGCTTCAAGTCTTCAGTCTTGATTCCGTTGGCCGGAAACTGAAAAACAGACGACTCATCAATTTTGTTATCAGCATCCCATGAAAATCCTGCATTACTATTCATATGATTGTTATATACAGCTGTGTAATTGCATATATTTGAGCTATTACTTGAACTTTCTTTGGCCTCACTCAAGAACATACAGCTCAATCCTGACACTGCATTATCAGAAAAATCTGCGGCGCTCATGCTTCCTCCATGATCGAAGCTTGTTAGACTGGGCATCGAAGTGAACAAGTTATTGGAACTCGACTCAAATTGTTGGTTTTGAGTTAGGCCTCCTGAGTTATACCCATTTGGCGAAAACTCGAAAAAGGATAAAGGATCATAGTTTTGTTTGTTGGAAATCATCAATTGGTCTCTTGAAGAACAAGTTTCTGCTAATCCATTATTACTGCTATTGCTATAATAAGTTGCAGTTTCGTTAATAAGAAATGTGGGTTCCTGTGTTGTGAAGTTTGACTGTACTGGTATTTGCAGAGATGATTTATCTATACAATTTTTCTCTTCTTTTTTCAGTTCTTCAACTACTACTTCACTTAATGGCTTATGAGTTGATGGGTCTATTCCTTGCTTCATAAGCTTCTTCTTCAAGCATGAATTCCAGAAATTCTTTATTTCATTATCTGTTCTTCCTGGTAATTGGGCTGCAATTTGTGCCCACCTGCAATTCCATAAAAATAGTACAAAATTTCTTTTAATTCATTGATACCCATTTACCCAAAAAGATTAAAGATCTACAAACCGGTACTAATTATAGAAATAATACCTGTTACCCAAGACTTCATGAAGACTGATTATAAGATCTTCTTCTTGCTGTGAAAACATTCCTCTCTTAAGGTCAGGTCTCAAGTAATTAATCCATCGTAATCTGCAACTCTTTCCACACCTTTGCAGACCTACAACAGTAATCAAACAGTAAAAAAATTAATTAAATATATAATTTCCCAGTACCAATTGAAAATTGGAAATCATAGAAAATCTATGTTAATCGGTTACCAGCTAGCTTGGGAACAGAACTCCAGCAACCAACGCCGAATCGTGTAATGTAATTATAAAGTTTCTCATCTTCTTCAGGTGACCATAAACCTTTTCTTAATTTTTGCTTCAAGCAGCAAGAATGTCTTCCCATTTCTTCCGTTTTGGCTTGAAAAAGATGACAGATATTACAGGGAAGACAATGCAAACTTGAAAGTGCCACTAAGAAGGAAACTCACTGCGCAATTTCAATATATATATACATATCATAAATTATAATACGGAGGTGTATATGTATTCAGATTATATAATCGGAAGTGGGTATACTATATAAATAAATAATTTTTACTATATTATTGTATTAGGGGAGAAGAGAAATGAAGAAACATTAATTAAGAGTTAAAGAGAAGAGGACTAAATCATACTTAGAAATGAAGTTATGAGAGAGAGAGCAGAAGCAATCAAGTGGTTTTTACGCAAATCCGGTACTGCTTTTGCATTGGACTGGATTGGTTTTTAAGATATCTCTATTTCTAGTAAAATTTATATTTAATCCAAAAATTATTTTTTTTGGAAAATCGATTGATTTAATTAAAAAAAAATTAATTGGTCTGTAAACGTGTAGTGAGAATACAGTTACAGAATCATGTGTTGAAAGAATATTAGTATAAATTATGGGGGGTGACTTGCAAGTTAAACCTCACGCCTTCAAATTGATTTGATATCAACATTTTCTTGTTCATCCATCTTATTTACAAAAGTTTCCATTTTCTCCTTTAATTTTTATTAATGTTCACTTTTATCCTTCCTTTTTTTTCTTTATTATTTACTAAATTTATACATTAATATTTTTTAAGGAACTGTATTACTTGTATTTTAGTAAATAATAATAAATAATTGAGGTGGATTGTTTTGTTTTTAAAAAAGGAAGAAAAAGAAAATTTCAATTTTTTTGAAAAATTAGGAGGTGTAGTGTAGGTAGTAGTAGTAGTACCTGTGAGAAGCTTCCACATTATAGAATAGGGTGCGTTTTGCTTGGCAGTCACTGTAAGCACTCTCTAATGCATTGAATTAAATCATGTAAAATTTTTTAGAATCACGAATTATAAAATTAAAATTATTAGATATTTAACGAGTTTAATATATTTATGGTTCAATCAATAATAATTATAGGAAAGGGGACCCTATACTTCTTCCAAGAACAACGGCAGTGGGCTCTTCCGTCCTTCAATAATATGTATTGGCCCTTAAGAAAGAAGAACCCAATCTCTTAATTAAACTTTCTTTTGAATTGATTTGATATTCTTAAAACCAAAAAAAAAAAATTAATCCTTTTCTGTATAAGAAGTGTTTGGTTTGAAATCTTAATTTTGTATTTACATTAATAAAAAATGTGCATGCATCACATGATATTAAAACAATGTTTTTTTTTTTTTTTTTGATAACTTGTATTTTCCATTTACTTCATCCAATCAAATTAAAATCTTACTAAGTCTATTACTATTTCCCATTGGTCTTTTTGCGTGTGTATATAATGCTTGTTGCTCGATAATATTAACTATCATTTATTTATTTTTATTATATAGTTTTATATCCATAAGACATCTTTATAATAAATAAACCAATACATTAAAAAATTATTAGATAAATAAAAGTTAGGAATTTGGTCAACTTTTAAATATCCAGCTTATAGTTGTTTGAAATTCTAATCAACTATTGATTTTATTAACTCTTATTTAGAAAACCTTTTCTTTCAATAGCTAATTTACATTAGGATTGCATATTAATTTTTCTAAAATAATTATAAGTAGAACCAATTTTTTTAATTATAATTTCATAACTTTATTTTTATTAAAAATAATAATATTGAATAACTATAATGTTATAAAACATAATTAATATTATTTTTATCGAAAATAAATAATTAATTACATAGTAATATTTTTATATTTGAAAACTTAAATTATCTACCAAAGCTACTCTTAAATCAGTTTTGAGTTTTTTATTTTCTACTATGGCTATGGATTTCCATAATATCACCTTTTTTTTTTTTTACATAAAAGAAAAAAAAATTATTTATTTATTTTTTGAAATGAGTATTTCGCCTTTGCGAAGAATAATGAATGGCTGTTACTAAAAGATGGCTCAAAATCTTCCACGACAATGACTCAAAAATATAATATCTTTTAAATGAAGCAAATTTAAAGCTAAACAAATGGAATATTAAAGGGAAGGACTGCTTTTTCTTTGTTTTCAGACTAATTAAGTCACAAATTCAACAATAAACAGAGACATCTAAAACGTGCATCTCATTGAGATTTCAATAGGTTGAAAAAAATCTGCCAGTTGTTAAGTAAAATTTAGACATTGAAGCAAAAAGCATATGTATCACATTCTTAAAATTTTATATGTATTTATATAGCTATATATTTGTATATATATAATTTATTAAATTATTAAAAATTATTTACTTTTGTGTTGATTTTCCATATCAATAATAATAACCATAATTATCAGCTGGACGTTTGCAAGTGATCAACAGGAAAAACATATATCTTCGTCACCAACCATTTCGCCAGTTTAGCTGTTTCTTATGTATGTCATGGCAACGTTGATGGAGCTTGCTTTCCATCAACTAGGGTGGGCAAATTCGACCGAAAATCGGTTTTTGGTTTAAAACCTATTAAAAATTTATGAACCAAAAATTGAATTGAAAATTCGGTTAATTAAATTTTTGGTTCGGTTCGAATTCGGTTTTAATCAAATTTTACACATAAAAAAAATCGGTTTATACTATTTGACGAACCGAAAACCAAACAAAAAATTTGATTAACCGATTATTCGATTCGATTCGGTTTCAGTTCACAGTTCGGTTTTGCACACCCCTACCATCAACAAAGTCTCTTGATTTTTTTTTTTTTTTCAACAAAGGCTTTCAGATTTCCATTGACGTAAGAGGAGGGGTACAATATGGTAGATCTGAACATTGCCTTCCAAATACTCTTGAAATCTTCCTAAAAAAACCAAGCTAATAGACAAAAAAATCCATCTTCAAATGTCCCATCATCAAGGCAATAATGAACCTATTTGAAGACCCAATAGAGGACAAAGTAGAATATCATATTAAACCAACCCACCAACCCCCAAACACACACCGCGC
>CATIWJ010415129.1:0-26795 GCA_949640765.1 Croton laevigatus
CAGCCTGCCTACTCGCAGTCTGCCCAATGTCCTGCACGCCCAGCGTGCCTGTCTCGCCTAGCAGCCTGCCTCCTCGCAGTCTGCCCAATGGCTTGCTCACAGCCTGCCTCCTCGCAGCCTGTCTTGTCTGCTCGCAGCCTGCCTCCTCGCAGCCTGCCTTGTCTGCTTGCACGCCCATCGTGCCTGTCACACCACGCCTTGCTTGTCTGGCCAGCCTTGCTCGCCCACAGCCAGACAGCCTACCCAGCCCCCTCGCCAGCACGTCTTGCAGGTCTCCAGCGTCTGGCCCGCAGCTCCGCACCCCATAATGCTCACAGCAGCCCAGTCCGCATGCCCATGCTACGGCTGGCGGGGCTGGTTTGCACGCTATGTGACATAAGTATATATAGAATTGCTAGCTATATATACTAGAGAAGCTAGAAGTTGCATCTTCAAATTTAAGTGAACATGCGCTATTGGGCTAAGAAATAGGATATGACGAAGATATCAAATACATACACTCTCTTCGAATGATATTTGCGCTACTCATAAGCCAAGTATATATGAGTATATATAAAATTGCTAATTAGTATATACAAATGAGGTTAGAGGTAGTATATATATTGGTATATGTATCTTCAAATACGAGGGAGCATGCATTATTGGGTTGAGGAACGGAATTGATGAAGCTACCGAGCATATACACTCCTCTTAAAGCACATTTATATGACTCACAAGTTATGTAAGGGATCTATTTGTAATTAGATAGAGAGCTTGGTTAATTTTTGTTAGGTCCTTTTATTTTTTTGTTTGTTTCTGTTTTTGCCATATATTATATAAACTTGACATTTTACGATTTAAATTGGATTTGCTAAATAAGAATAATTAATAGACTTATTTTATGTTGGTCGATTAATTTATAATTATTTTTTATTTTATTTAATTGTTAAATTAAATAACTCTTTTTTTTAAATAAGGGAAAATAGAAGACATAAAGTTTTATTTTAAGTTAGTTGGTTAACCAGTAGACGGTCAATTAGATTTAATTAATTAGTTTAGTTTAAATAATAAATATACCTATACCTTCTCATATATAGCTAATGTGTCTATTTCTAATAAATGGTAATATATAGCTTTTTAAAGTTAAAGTATCAAATTTCGGTTTCCACAAATATTGGGTCTTTATTCTTTATGTCATTTGACTGTCATTTATCCTATAATTGTCCATTTATTAAGGTCATAAGGTATTGTCCATAATTTTGCCCATATGATTATTTTTAATTGGTCTCTTTTAGTTATCCTTGTCTAAGTGTCCAAATAAATGTTAGTCAGCAAATATTTATCAAATAATTAAATTAAACTCATTTTATAAGTATTTTAGATTTAATCTTGGTATCTATATAATTTAATTAAGTAACCATAATATTTAATCTTAACAACCAATTTAATTTTTCATAAATTAATTCATAAAATATTCCTCTAGTATTTTTTTTCTAATTAAATAGTTGTTAATATTTATTTTGACCATATTAAATTTAATCATGGCCTTTAATTAATTTATTAATACCCAAAAAATTTAATTTCAAAAATAAACTTAATTTATTAATTAATTAGATATTTGGATGAAATTGAAGAGATAAAATAAGTTGTTGGGGTCATTACCTAAATAAAACAAAGGTGAAAGGGCGAGATTGAACGTGGAAGAAAACATTGAGGACCAGAAGGAAATTTTATTGTCAGGCGTGTTGTGCCGCAGGTTTGCGGGTCGAGATCAAAACGACATGGAGGAGGCACGGGCTGGCATTCCAAATGACAGTGCGACTGGGCTGGTGCCGCAATGGCAAAACACTGGAAATTTTGTATTTTCTCTCAAGTTTAAGTGTCTATCCGAATTTATTTGCACTCTAATGAATACTTAGGGGTTAGGGGGTGTATTTATAGGCCTCAGAAGTGTGCTCAAATAATTTTTAGACTACAATTTGTGAAAAAATATCAATTAATTATGTTTAATCAACTTTAATTATATTGGCCCAACTTATCTAATCTTGTCTCCAATAGTCTTATCAAAGACTTCTAGATATTGTTTTCTGATAAGATTTGATGTTTTATTATTTTACACAAGTAAATTTAAATTTACAATTTTACCGCATTTTATCAGGTGTGAGTAAAAATTGACCAATTACTGAAACCTATCAAATTTACCCTCAGTGTTGACGTCAATCGTCTTGACGTCTAGATTCCAAATTTGATATTTTTAAGACTAAATTTCGAGTCTAAAATTTTTCAAGGGTCACAATATCCAAAATACCCTCAGTGTCGGAAATTGCAATATTATACTTAAAACGATCGTCTTTTTGACCTAATATTCGTCTAGACATCTAAATTATCAAAATACCTTAAAATAATCCTTTTTTAAATTTTTATATGATTAATTATCTATTAATCCAATAATTTTGATAAATTACCATTTAATTCTTAAATTAATTTTTGGACTGTGACAACTTGATATTGAACTTTTGCTACTAACTGATCTTATATATTCTACTATATATTGCTTCTTCTTGATTACATTTTAGTAACTGATCTTATGTATTGAACTCTTTATGCTAATTGATCTTATATATTCTACTATATACTACTTGCTATTCATATATTTTTATTAACCGATAGTGTATACCTATGTATTCCCATATGTACTATTAAACCTTTAATTTTTTTCTAATAATTGAGAGTATATATACTACTTGATCTTGATATATTTCTACTGACTTGTATTATATACATATAACTTCTCATATATACTACTTGATATTGGCCTTATTTTAATGATCAATAGTATACACATATATATTATATAATATACTACTTGTTATTTATCTATTTTTATAAATAATTGTTTATACCTTTATGTACATGCATATACGAGCATATGCATCTTCAAATATGAGTGAGATTGCACTATTAAGTTAAGAAATGAGATATAATAAACCTATCGAGCATATATGCCCCTTTGAAGGGTATTTGTACCACTCACAAGCCGAGTATATGCAAGTATATATAGATTTGTTAGTTACTATATACTACCTCCGTTTTTTTCATTTCTTTACATTTCAAATAGCATGCTTAGGTTGAACTTTAGTGTTGATAGTTTGATGGGTTGGATTATGTAGATTAAAGTATGTATAGGTTAGTTATAAAGTATGATTACTGTAGTTTAGTTATATATAAATAATATTTTAATCCACTTAACCCAACCCATTAAATTATCAACACCAAAGTTCAATCTAAGCATGCTGTTTGAAATGTAAAGAAATGAAAAAAACGGAGGTAGTACTAATAAATTTAAGCATAGTATATAGATACATATATAAGTACATACATTTTCAAATACGAGTGAGATTCCATCATTGTAAGAAATAGAATAGAATGAACCTATTGAGCAGGTATGCCCCTCTCAAATGGCATTTGTAGTACTCTGAAGTTGAGTGTATGAGAGTATATATTATTTTAGTAGACATTAGTAAAAAAAATACTAAAATTTGTAATCTAATTAAAATAGTGGTTTAATTTCATTGACTATATAAATGTAGATAATATTTGGAACTAAATTAAATATCAATTTGCATATTTTATGAAAATAATGAATAGTTTTTAAAATTCATCATTAATTTTATATATATATATATATATATATATTTCTAAAACTCAATTTCACACATAATTGAAATTTAAATTTATAAACTTAATATTTTCAAAAGTTTGGAATAGACTCTAATATAAATTTATTTGTTCAAAGTAAAAAATTTAGTAGCATAATTTCCTACATATTAAAAACTTGAATTTGAACCACTTAAAAATTTTCAACAATTGTGAAAATGCCTCCAAATATTTCCTCAAAAAAAAAAAAAAAAAAAACCCGCCAAACCTAATGTATTAAAAAATTTAAAAATCTTAAAAGCTAAAAATAATAGTATATAACCCTAAAATTTCATTTCCCTCTCAAATTATCCCTAATTTTCGTCAAACTCTCATTGGTTCTGCTCCACCAACTGCAGCCTCCACCTCTGGCAGAACCACCAAACTGAGGCTCCACCTCTAACCCTCATCGCCACCTCTTGTAGACCTAACTTCTGGGGACCCAACCAGAGACAGAGAGAGATGGGGAGACAACAGAACCTTAGGCCGTCTCTGTTACTTCTGCGGCTTCTGTACTGGTCGACCGACGCCAACTGAAGGGAGCCCAGGCGACGCCGAATCCGTAGATAACCGTTACGTTGCATGTAAATGTCGCACAAGGAAGAAATGATAGCCAATGATATGATGATCCAAGAGAGAAGCGAAACTTTTCTTTCGGTTTTCATCTCCTTCCGGCGACCTTCAGGTAACAAAATTAGTAGCATTGGATTTGTTTTGATCATCCTCCTGAATATTTCATTGATGCTATTTCAGCCTTTGCTTATCCCTGTTTGGGATAAATATAAAATTTTAGAAAGATTGGGCTTGACATGTTGGATTTAGTTATAGATTATGTTTATTTTATTCATGTTTTATTGTGTATTTCTCTGTCTGAACTGTCTTGTTAAGGATAATGTTGTCTGTGCTTACCTTTGCGGATGCAAAATTATAATTTCGAATTATTGGTGTCTGTACTTACCTCTAGAGGTAAATCATCAATTTTCTTCCAATTCTTTGGCTGTCTAGCTGTTTTAGGAGTGATAAATAGATAAATTATTGTGATTTGGTTTCATTAGTTGCTATTTATAAAAAAAGAAGTAAAGAAATTAGAATAAAATGCACCAGTTCCTTCTGCTGTAAAATGTAAACCTTTCAAAGCATCTGTAAAACAACTGCCTCAGTTACTAGAAGAAGACATAATCCCATCTTTGAAATCAGTTCTTTGATATTTGGATCTTTACTAATTTGATGAATTTTTTATATGATTTGATGGCTTATGATTTTAAGATTATAAGGCTGCCGTGTAAGTTGAAAATGGTTGCATTGATTTTAAGGTTCATGTGTTCTCTTAGCCTTATGAGTTTGAAAACTCCAAACCCTATTTTACAATGTTTTTTTTTTCCCTTAATCTTCATCATCATTTTCTTTGCTAATTTATTGTGGTTTTAAGGTATATTTTGTTAAATGATTGAGTGATTGATGGGATTGTAGTATTCTGGTCATTTTGCAATTGAAATGGAATTCTTTTTCTTGAAGTTGAGAATTGCTCATGAGTTTTGACTTTTGAGAGCCATGAGGAATATTATATTTATTGTGCCTTGCAACGAAGTCGTTTATGAGATTTTTTTATACATCTAAAGGACTTCAGAAGGTTGTTTGTGAGAAGGTGCATATTTTTTTATGCTCACCTTCAGTTATGATTTTATGGCGCTCTAAAGTTCTACTATTTCTTAGATGTTTACAATTGATTATGCTGTCTGAAGTGTGTCTGTTCCTACAAAATTAGCCTTTGAGGTTTTTGTACTTACGTGTCTCTGCATGCTCTGATGAATATTGATGGTTATGCAAGTCCTTGAAGAGGAAACTTTCATCATTAGTGACCATTGATGAATATCCGTTGTATATGGTTCAATTTGGATGAAGATTTCACATTATGTTTTGAACTTGAATTCTTAAAGTGACACAGGGGAATAGTGTAGGGCTGTCAGATTTCAACAAGTAGGCTAGAGTAGGGTTGATCGTAGGTGGAACGATAAACAGTAATTAGGTTTAAAACCTCTGTATTAAAAATTCAGAGAAAAAAGATAAGATGATTACAATAGTGCTGATGTTGCCTATTTATAGTGATAAATCCTAGCTAGACTAAGAATCCTAATTAAAGAAGGAATTGAAATGCTACTCCTATTTTAATGATGAAAAAATAGATAATCCTAATGAAACAAGGAAATAGAAAACTAACTTAAATCTGAAATAAAACAGAAATTTAAATAAAATCCTAGTTGTGATAGGAAACCAATTAGGACTAAGATTGCTCCTTCATCACAAAGTATGGCAATTTTTAGACAATTTTGTATTATTTTTCTCTCTGTAGTTGTAAAATCCACTTTTCGTTCTCTCCTTTACAATCCTTTTCGTTATCATCCCTTTTGGTTATCCTTCTCTGGTTAATGTAGGATTACTAAGTTGATGGTGATACAAGCTCTCTTTGGTATATAGTGAAGGCCATTCACAAGCTTGAGGTTTGTGACTTCATGGATACATTCTCTTTTAAACAAATTATTATTGTTGGGACTATAAATATGGTTTATCATGGTCTATTGCTTTTTATAATATTGGAGAGTTGTTGCTTCAGATGGGTGTGCTGGAAATAAATACTCTAATTCTTCTCTATAGGGAGGTATATTGTCTTCATTGATTGCTCTCTGGTGTATTTCATGATGGAACACATTCGGAACAACCACATGTAAAAGATTTTTCTTTTATACTATTAACTGCAACCTTGTAATGCATATGATCATTGTTCTTTTATTAATCTTCTCAAGATGAGCAATTTTTGTTATCTTTTCTGTAAACTGGAAATTTATAATTAAATGTTGACAATATGGTTCAATTTGGAGGTTGTCCTAAGAATTGTGTCTGCTCTATTTTGCTTTTAGATATTAGGTTCTGGTTGCTCGTCTTAGTTTTTTAGTGACTTTCACCTAGTTATTGACTCAATCCTGAACTTATGATGCTATCTTTTTTGAACTTTTTTCTTACTTTCTTATGTGAGTTTGAGTTGTGATGTTTAGAGTTATGTCTTTATGGTAAGAATAGAGCAGACTGGATTGTTTTGCGCTAAACCCACTTTCTTTTAGAGTTATGGTTTTTACTCATTTGTTTTGTGTTAAACTAACCAGGTCCCATGTTTTCTGATTTTAAAAACTTTAATTTGCAAGTCCCTTTCAAGACTTTGAATTTGTATCCAAATTTCAGTCATTGGTTCAGTGGTCATGAGTTTTGTAAGGAAAAAAGTTCAGCTCATGATTCAGTATTGTTTTGTTTTCCAGATTTGGTACCTAAGTTTACATTTGAAGTTTCTGTTGCCTTTTTATAAACAAGCTTGGTGTTTTAGGATGTGCGTTTTAAGTTTGATTTGCTAAATGGGTAATATTGAGAGAAACACACAGTTATTTTTATGTTTTTTGCTCTATTTTTCTTCTTTATTTCCTAAACTTGAATTTAGAAATCTCTTGGGATGATGCTGGTTACAAGGCATTCATAAATCTAAGTTTTAAGCATATGCTGTATTTGCTTTGTTTCCTTGGCTTTAAATCAAAAGCACAACTTTCTATTTGCTTCGGTTTGGTCAGTAAGTTCGCTGCTGAAATTTTATTCTTAGAAGTATCTTGTGTTGTTTGCTTTGCATGAACATGAATCTATTTGTGAGAAGTATCATGGTTGAAGTCTTTAACATTTTACATTGTTGACTTAAGTTATGAAGGGTTATGGTTTGGGTGCTTAAGCTTGAGTTGGCTCTGCAAAGGTTGCATTGGATGTGCTAGTTGATCAAGTCCCTGTTTTTGTGAATGAAATTTCCATGATAAGGGTCTTGGACTATATCCTTATTGGTTTTCTTTCCATGTGCTTCAGTCCATGATGATGATACTCACGTTTTGTAACACTTAATTTATTGAAGTTTCTTTTGCATTTTTAAATACAAATTCATATTTAGCACTTCATTTATTCAAGTATATCTTGCATTTTTAATTAGAAATTTATTTCAGCTTTTTGTTTCTGAAACGCTTTTGAAAATACCCATTGACATATCATTATTTTTTAATACCCTTCTAATAAGCATTTTACATTTTAAGCCACTTGCTGTATTTCCACGTATAGGGACACATCCATGCATTATTTTAGTTTTGAATATATTGGCTTAGTGGCAAGTTGACTAGAATGCAGCTGAAGCAATTCAATGTTCTGAAATGGCACCAAAGAACGGGTAAAATTGTCTGAACTTCTCACTTTTCAATTGTACTCTATTTTGGAATTTTTGAGCTTTGTTGTAATTAAATTTTGCTGTCTGGATTTTTATTCTGTTGTGTTTCATCTCTTTTATAAAAATCTCAATCAATGTGCTATTGAAGAATGATGATTGTCACACAGCTCTAGAAATTGCTAGAATTTGTGTGTTTCTACATCGGTGACTGGAATTTGTGTTTGTGACTCTTGAGAAATCAAGACTTGGCTCATGCTCTATTTCAGTTCTGAAGTTTCCTTGGCTATCTCATTTTGTGTGTTCAAAATGAAATTTGGTGTTCTTGGATATGACTGTTTATAAAACATAAGTTTTAGGCAGTTTTTTTTTATAAAAAATTTGTCTATGCAATGCGTTTTATTTCTTATAAAATGTTGGTTTTGATGACTACAAATCATATTCATTACCGCATTTAGGTTGTGCATTGTTCCACTTGTCCTTTAAACTGATTACAGTCTCTTTATCATTACAATTTTGCTGGAATACTCTGATGTTTCATTTTCTGGATATTCAGGGAAACACTGAAAGTAGCAGTGCAACCTGATGCTATATTTGCAGATGCAGCATCATGTATTTGTGGAGGCAGTTGGAGACAATCAGGACAGCATCTATGGCTGCATCTGCCCCTGGCACAACTCACAGGTGGTGCAGAGAGTAAGAAGATTGAAGAGAATGTAAAACAACAAGGTGAGCGATTGGTAGAGAACATAAGGACTAGCACAAGTGAATACTGTTTTATCCAATGTACTAGCTTTGCCTTTTGGGAGACCAAATGTTATGCTTCCCCCTCCAGCTCTAGTTGACATGGGCATATCAAGGAATGAGGACAACAAGGACTTAGTGTAGGTGTTTATAAGTTTTATGAGTATTGCTATGTTTTTTCCTAAATTGTGGAACAAACCTTATCGTTACGTGTTTGTGTAGATACTTGTTCAAACTTCGTTAGGTTGTTTGTTAAAATTGTCTTTGATTTTTAGGATTTGTTCTGTTTTTGGAAATATTATAATGAAGAATAAATGGTATATTAGTTTATGTGAATTTGAATGCATTGTCACAGCCATAGATTCATATGCAATCTTAGTTATATAAGAAACCATTTAAATATGTTTCTTGTATGTGTCCATGGTTAGTTGGTCCAGGAAATTTATGTGATTGCAGCCATAGGTTCATTGCAAACGTAGGTATATAAAAATGTGTGTCAATGTTTGGTTGGTCCAGGAAATCCCTGTGATAGCAGGCTTAGGTTTATTTGAAATCGCTGGTTAGTCCAGGAAATCCTTGTGATCGCAGCATTAGGCTTATTTGCAATTGCATGCCTAAATCTTTTGAAGGTATATTTATTTAGGGTCATTTATCTTGCAGGAAACAGATAAATGGAACGAGTCCAGGTGAAATTAGCCAATTGAAGAAATTGCAATGGCTTGATTTAAGTGACCTTAATGCCTGATGACTTGAAGTTTGTTGCTTCACAATTCCAGTGGCATAACAGTAAGCAACTCCGCCACACTTTTAGATTTTATTCACAACAGTGGACATGTTGGCTTGCTTCATACAAGCTGCTTGGCGATGGTAGAGTAAGAAGAAGCTGGAAAAGTCTCTACAACAAGAGGAGGATAGATTACAAGATGCATTAGCAAAGACAACCAGAAACTCACTGAGTTTAGGTGCCACCATATACGAATGCACTTCGTGCTCTCCTGCGTACTGGTACTCGGAAAGCAAGGTTGTTGGAATGATTCAGAAACCTGCAGAACCTGATTTTATAGCTGGAGAAAGATAGATGTATGTAGGAGAGAATTACTTGTGGCGGTGTGTGTACAAAAATGAAACTAGGACTACTACTCCCGCCGTCCAACAAAAATTTTGGGGGAAGTTGGGGTTCAGTTGTTGATAATTGCTTTTTGTTGCAAGAATTGTAATACTATCACTAGCTAGGAATATATAAATAGCTAATTTTTTAATCATGTGTTGGATTGTAATAGCTGAAATTATAAATAGCTAACATTGAATGGCAATGGAAAATTTCATTACTAGAAAACGGAAATCAGTTTTCCTTCGATTCTCTCTATCCTCTCTTCCTTTCTGTCGCCAGGAATGCGAGCTGCAATTACTTTCTTCCTTATAACTCTCCCATAGTTTTAACATTTTATTCCCGATTAAATTTTGCAACTTTTTAAAACAGAATAGAAAGCATATAATTAATAATTTTATTTCCATAATATTCAAATTTAACATTTGACATAAACTGAGATCATCAATTTTTTCATCACTAACCAAGACAGCCTAACTAGAAATCATATAAAACTACAAGATCATCATACAAAACCATTAATTTATATGACGAGAGCATCTTGTTCTAGACTAAGCTAGTTATACCCAGTAGCTTTATCTGTGTAAACAACTGCCTAAAACCAGTCCCATAAAAAAATAGTTATAGGAGTAGCAGGTGCAGCCACCACCGGATCAGGAAATGTGAATTCACTACTCAGGGATTGGAGAGTTAGGTAACAATTTCACCTCTTGAGTCAAAAATGTTAGCACCCCAAAAGAAGCTGCGTGCATCTGCCCAAAAGAACAGAAGAAATATTCAGCACATGCACCAAAGCATATAACGTATTAACTTAGTTTCTGACTGTCGTCAAAACTTTAACTTTGATATTGTATTACACATTGATTTTACCATCACCATACCATTTATTACAAAATTGATGTCTTATGTAGTCACATAATGTAAAATTTCACGAATTCCCAGCACTATTGTAAATTATAAAGTGTGCAACTTTAGATGATAAAAGACCAACAAACAAATTCCCAATCCATAAGATTTTTTTTTTTTAATGAGAAAATAAACTCCATCAATTGTATAAGGTTGTAAGAGCTCAAATAATCATGATCAGGACAAATATACTTTAGTATGCATTGGTTATAATAACAGTCAGAAATAGGCCATTCTTGAGTCCCTGAAAGTCAATAACAGAAGACAGGGTCCATAATTACCTTGGATATGTTGGAACACTTGCCCAGGCATAGCAAACACCACCCTTGAATGTTTCATGGCAGATAGAAATCATATCCTGAATAATATGTGTATGAAGCCACATACTTTCTGCCATGTTAACAAAGTACACCACCAGGCCTTAAAGTTCTAGCTATTGTCTGAAAGAAAGGCTTTTCTACAAGCTCTTGCGCTGGACCTAAACAAGAAAGAATCAACAAATAATTCACAATTCCATATGTTAACTTAACAGAAGGTGGTTGTATGGAAGAACTCCAAGAAAAAAAATTTCAGATAATTTGAAATAATAAAAGCCAACATCAATCAAACTTCAGACTATCATGCCTGTATATTGTCTAATTTCTTACAGTTTTGAAGGCAAAATTGAATGATCATTGTTGAGTTGGCTTTGCAAAATGAAACCCTAACTTGCACAAAGATCATTCGTTTAATTTTCCCCACAACTGGAAATATAAGTTAATTGCAATGTTTCCATTTAATTCTTTTGGTTTCAACCACTCAACTTCATACAAACACATACACATCATAAAGATAAACAAATAAGAATTAAGAATTACAACAGTTGAAATTCCGTAACATACTTACAGGATCTCATGAATCAACGATAATTGCATCATACTTCCCTTCAGGAGCAAGCAGAAGAACTCTACAGCTGTTAAGATTACAGAATGAAGATCAGCTAAGAAGAAACATTATTTGCTTCCAAATTCAATGAAATTCAGGTCAATAGCAGAAGTTCTCGTGATATTAATAAAATATGTAAACATAAAAGTAAATATAAAAGAGAAATGTTTTATCATACCATCACCTGCGTGAAGCCGGACACGAGGATCCTCAAATCCAACAGCTAGTTCTGGAAAAACGCCTTACTCACCTAGAATAACACATCAAGTAAACAAAAAAGAGGATCACGGCTGAGCACCTAGGAAAGATGAGAAGATAAAAAATGGAGAACTTGAGATGTGGCATTAAGGTCACTTAAATCATCACTTACATCTATAACCATCTTATCTATCTCACAAATATCAACAAGTTCCATAGAACTATGACGAGAAATTTCCCCACCATCTTTTGATTTTACCTCGCTTTTGCAAGAACAATCTCTTGAAGTTCATAAGGGAACAAAGAATTAGATCTCTGCTGCCAATTAATTTAAACATTAAATATATATATATATATATATATCAACGCCTCATACACAAGAAACCAACAGAAACTAACTAATGAACAATCTCACAATCTCTTCATTCTACTAAGAAATGAAATTTTGAAAAAATAAAAAAAGCCATAAAAAAGTATGTCAGCAACATCATAAATCATAAAGTAGTATTTTTCTACTACTACAGTTAATTCAATCGTGTTTTCTACAATCAAGCAAGTCCCATTAAAGTGATTGAATCAAGCTAAATCATCGTTAGATACTAAAGTCATTCATTGATTGCATTAATCTTGAACTCCAGAAGCCGAAAGCCTTAGTAACTTGAATCTATTACACTACCTAAGCACCAAATTTAAAGGGAAATAAGATTAGAGAAATTTGATACCTAATGGAAAGTGCAAACGCCAAAACTCTGATGACCGTGGGAATCCAGAGATTTGTTAATGTCTCTAGAAATATCAGGCAGCTTTATTCAACACACAAATAGAGATTTCTAGTTTGTTCTTCGTCAATCCTAGACCCTGCAACTTCTTTAAAGTACAACAGCCTTAAATCAAAGTTCACATCGAATCCTCTACCTAGTGCCTGTACAGAATTAATCGCCATGTACATAGCCACCAAATTATTTTTTTGCCGTTCTCACCCATTTTCTCATCATAAACCTATGCCTCGTAAAATTGAAGCTCCGATTTGGAATTTTGAGCACTAATCCATCATTGCTCAAGTTTGAATTTGACGAAGTGAGAAAAATTGAATGAGTTTAGTATCAAAAGGTGAACCAAAATCGAAGAATTACCGCCACATGAAGGAGAAACAACGAAAAGGTGAAGAGGGAAAATGGAATAAGAAATGAAGTTTACCGTGATACCCTTCTAAATCTCTATACATACAAAACCCCTCTCACTTATACGTATTTCTCCTCAGAAAAAAAAAAAAAAAAACAGTGTTATATTAATAAAAAAAACCCGTCGAGTGTAACAGAGAATTAGCGGGAAAAAAATAAATAAATAAAAAACTACTAAAAAAATTCCATACCCTTCCTCTTTCTTGGTTAACCTCATTTAGTTTAATCCTTACTTGCAGCGCAAGGTTTTAAAGCTATCTCAAGTCATATAAAACTCCCTACATATTTAG
Organism: Croton laevigatus; assembly: GCA_949640765.1. Taxonomy (NCBI): domain Eukaryota; kingdom Viridiplantae; phylum Streptophyta; class Magnoliopsida; order Malpighiales; family Euphorbiaceae; genus Croton; species Croton laevigatus. The sequence continues at coordinate 13,264 of CATIWJ010415129.1, forward strand.
CAACTGTTTTCCGTCATCTTTCTATTTTCTTCTTTTCGACTTCTAACGAAAACAGAAAGACTACTCACCCTTCGCTTCTCCTCCGCTCGCCGACCCAGCCCATTGATCTTTGCTTTCTCTCTAAAGTATGGCTGATAGCGCTGTTACCTCTGTACTCAAGGAGTTGAGTATTGAAGACACCGAGGGAAAAAATAAATTTCTTGATGAGACAGAAGACTCCAAAATACAAGCAGTATGATCTATTTCACTTTTCCCTACTCTATTATAATGTTTATAGGTTTTTTTTTTTTTTTTTGGGATTAGGTAATCGATATAAACTTTTATTGGGTTCGTATTTGTGTGATTGTGAGATTTGTTTTATCAGTTTCAATTTGATGTGATTATTAGATTTTATAACTGAAATGCAGTATTCTACATTTATGTTATTCTCTCATCAAAAGTATTTTATACTTCTGAGATTTTCTCTTTCAGTTGGAATTTGTTTTTGGTTGAGTTCTATTCGAGCTAAATGAAGTTTAGGAAAGAAAATCTGCTAAACTTGAACTTGATTTGGTGGTGATTTGCAGTTCAAATTTGATTTGAGTTAAGAAGATTGCGTTATTATTATAAGAAAACTGTTAATTTGACTCTGTTTGGCGATTTGGGGATTGAATTTGATCCAGGTTACAGCTGGAGATACCCCATATACCTCAGCTACTACTTTTGAGGAGTTAAACTTGACACCAGAGCTTTTAAAGGGGTTGTATGTGGAGATGGGCTTTAAGAAACCTTCAGAAATTCAAGCAAAGAGTCTTCCAATGATCTTGACTCCACCATATAAAGATTTGATAGCCCAAGCACATAATGGTTCTGGTAAAACAACGTGTTTTGTTCTCGGAATGTTGAGTCGCGTTGATCCTAAGGTCCAAACACCTCAAGCACTTTGCATTTGTCCCACAAGAGAGCTGTCTATTCAGGTTAGACTTCTGCATTTGTTTTGTTATTTTATTGCCTTATGAATTAAATCAACGACTATGGGAAATATTTTAGCAATATACAAAGACACACATGATGTTTTTTTTTTTCCTTTACTTTCTTTAGCACTAAAAAAAAACATGTATTACTTTGAGGTTTGATTATCGTAAACATTTCTTGCAGAACTTGGAAGTGCTTCGGAAGATTGGGAAGTACACCGGCATTTCTTCAGAATGTGCTGTGCCAATGGATGGTATAAATCGGAATACGAGAGCCCGGCCCCCTGTATTTGCACAAGTAGTCATTGGAACTCCTGGCACAATAAAAAGGTTGCTGTCAACCAGGAAATTGAGTCTCACTGATCTGAAGATCCTTGTTTTTGATGAGGCTGATCACATGCTGGCCAAGGTATGCAATTTTCATTGCTTGTGTTGACTATCTTTCCCTGTATTGAACTTTTCTACGTTGTTTGCGTTATAATTCCTGCAAGAACATAGTCTCCTCATCACCTATGATTGATAGTATCGAGTCAAGATAGAAAATTTTACTAGGCATATTCTCTTGGAAAATTTGACAAGTCTGCGAAAATTCTTGATATTGTTCTTCTTATTTATATCTACAATCGAAAAGTTTTTCTTCCACACATGCAACTATCATAAGTTCTTTGTATAGTTTGTGCTGTTGCTTTGATATATAACTGAAGTTGAAAACATGGAGCTTGTTTGTTTAGTTAATTTTGAGCTGCTTATAAGAAATTGAACTGAACTGTTGTAGGATGGATTTCAAGATGATTCCTTGAGGATAATGAAGGATATTGAAAGACTCAACAATCACTGCCAGGTTAGTCATCCTCCTCACACATTAAAGTGAGATTTGATTTGATGTTTTCTGTCAGCAGATTTTGTTTTAGGGCGGAAGTTTACTTGCCGACACTATAGATAACAACTGTTTATTTATTTCGATTCCCATTTTTTTTTTCAGACTCTTTTATTTTCTGCTACATTCGATGACACTGTCAAGAATTTTGTGTCAAGGATTGTAAAGAGAGATTACAATCAACTGTTTAGGGAGATAGAAGAGTTATCATTAGATGCAATTAAGCAGTACCAGGTTTATTGCCCATATGAAGCAGCAAAGATTTTGGTCATAAAGGACAGAATACTCGAGCTAGGAGAGAAATTAGGACAAACCATTATATTCGTGAACTCAAAACCTAGTGCACTAATGTTACACCAAGCACTTGTGGATTTCGGTTATGAAGTGACAACAATTCATGGTGCACTTACTCATGAAGATCGAGACAAGATAGTCAAGGAATTCAAAGATGGTTTGACTCAAGTTTTGATCTCAACTGATCTTCTTGCTCGAGGGTTTGATCAACGGCAGGTACGTCTTCATATCCCAACTCTTCATACCAGTGCATAGTGTAAACCTGGAATCTAATTTTTTTTTTTTTTTTTTCATTTTTCAGGTTAATTTGGTTGTCAACTATGATCTACCTGTGAAGTATGATAATCCAAGAGAACCTAATTATGAGGTTTATTTGCATAGAATTGGTAGAGCAGGGCGTTTTGGCCGCAAAGGTACATTCTTTGTGCACTTGTCTCTAGAATATTATCTTTAGTCTGAAATAAAATAGTGTGTTAAATATGGTTTTGTCATAGACTGAAATATGTTGAAGTAGTAACCTACTGCTTGTTATAGCTGAGTATTCAATTCAATCACAAAATTCTCCAAGCTTCATTCAAGTTATGGGGTTTTTTGTTCATTTCATGATTGAGGTTCTTCTGTATTGTGCCCCATAGAGCTATTCGGTGATACTGTATAGTGGTGTAATCTTAAAAAACCCGAAAGGGGCTTTGTGTATTGTTAGCACTCTCACATTTAATTTTAAAACTAGTAATTATAAACTCCTATATATTCCTTTTTGATCTTTCAGGAGCTGTCTTCAATTTCATAATGCATGATAAGGATAAGATGATCATGGAGAAAATTGAGGATTATTTCGGGTCCAAAGTGGCCGAGGTGATTATCCAAGCCTCTCCCATCGTGCCCATGTATAGCTAGCATAGTCTAACTACATTGTTGCCATTACTTCTTTATGCAGATCCCATCCTGGAAGAACGATGAGGATTTTAAAGTTGCTCTGAAAGCATCCGGCTTGCTGTAGAGTAGATTGTGTTCGATTGTTTGCTTTGTTCAACACTCAATTATGGATTTTGTTAGAATTTTTGTCTGAAATTATAGCTTAATTACGATTTCCTGGAAGAGTTATTACTGTGGTTTTTGATATGATTCGTTAAAATATTTAATCTTTTTAAGGTAATTTGCATTACTTGATTTGATTTCATTTGTTTTTAACATATTGTTTCAGAAATATAAGGGAAATGTAAATGATTAGCACATTTTCAAAGTTTAAAAAAAGTAAATGTAATATTTCAAATTGACTAATTTATTATTTTCCTTAATAATAACAATAATGAGTGTTTTAAAGAGAGCATATTACTTTCACCAAAATATCAGAATAATCTCAAACTCCAAATCTAACTCTTTTTCTTCCCAACTTCAAATTCAAGAAACCTTAAATCTTATACCTTCCTTCCTTTCCCATTGTTGCTTTACCGTCGGCGACCAACCAACCACAAACAATCATTTAATAATCATACATAATGGCTATTTTTCTTTTTCATTTTTTTTTCAATTGATTTGCTTCACCTCAATATATTTACAATGGTCATGATTTATATTTTTTATTGTTTATGCTGAAACGTCGTAGCAGATGGTGATCTTTGGAAGGAGAGGCGACTAGGCTTTTTAGAAAGGAATAAGTAGAGCAGTACTGTCACATCTAAAAATTCGATTGACAGAAAATTTTACGGAGTTAGGAAATATTATTTGTATAATAATAATAATAATAATATATGTGTGTGTGTTTTATTTGCACGTCTTTGCATATATTAAGTGTAAAATATTATATATATATAAATAATTTGATAAGAAGAAGAAAGGTGGCGGAAGAGAGAAGCTGGAGGTGGCATAAGGAGGGAATTATGGTATGTTTTTACATTGCTAGGTGGCAAATAATTGTGAATGCGTGGCAAGCTTGCTTATGACTCAGATTCAAGTAGATTTAACTTTTTACAATTATAATTGGTCGGTAAAAGAAGCAACAAAAAGAAGGAAAAATAAACTGAAGAAAAGCTTACGAAGAACAGAGGAAGTAAAATTTCAAAATCTTAAATCTTCTATTAGAATCGGAAACTAAGACCGGAAAACGATTCTAGAGGTGAAATAGAACTGATTCAGTAGAAAATATAGTCCAACCCACCGCCGGAGGAAGGTTTTTCGTTCGGACTACCGGTTTAAATTCTGGGTAACCCGGTTACTGTTAAGGCAAATTCTGAGCCTTCCGATTGCCATCCGAGCGATTTGAAGCCAGGGATAGGTTGGCGACGTTGAGAGGAGGAGGTTGGTACTCATCTTGCCGCCGGTGGTCGTCGAAAATAGCATCGGGCTTCGTGGGCTCGGGTCTGCAAGAAAACCGACGGGAGAAGCGGTCTGATGAAGAAGACGATCAAAACACAAGGGAAGTCTACGTTTTATGCTAAATGGAGTCGTTTTTCAAGCCAAATAACCGTTTCGGCGTCTGAACTTTCCAACAATCACGCCAGGTCAACAGAACTTGTAGCTGCGTGCAAGTAAGCCCTCCTTATTTATAAATTAGCCCTAGAAGTTTATTTAGCATTATAATTAGGTCCTTCTGCATGTTTTTAGGTCCTGAACTTTAATTTATTTACAAATTGACTCTCCATGTCTACTGATTGGCCCAGAACTTAGATTGGCTTTTCAAATAGGTCCTCTAGAATATCAATTTGACCCCAAAACTTATTTTTAGCTTTCAATTGAACCCAACAGAATATAAAAAAACTTAGAAAATTAATTAATTTGAGAAAAATAAATATCTTAGGACCAAAATTTAATTAGTAAATTTATTAAATATTTAATTATTATTTATAGGACTTGAAAATACTGAAGAGCGCGGAAATTGAAAGGATTTGCGCTTAGGAATATTTTGCGGACTAATTACCAGGTTCGGTACTATTTAGTATTTGAACTGAATTTGATTTTAAATAATTATTTTTACTACTTTGAATAAATATTTTGTTGGAAACTCGAATGTGTGTTCGAGCAATATATAAATATTTGTTGAATTTTTAATACCGACACGGTAATCACAAGCGCGATGTTACCGGCACGGTAAAAGTGAAATAGTATTCAAATGTTGAAGTGAATAATTGAATTTTATGATATTGATATTATTGACCATCTATTATTAAGAAAGTGGTATTGAGAAATGAAATGGTATTTTATACTCTACATGGTTATGGAACCTAGTGGTAAGTATATGTCGACATATGGGCAAAACTCCTCTACAGGTGATAATGAAATGTGATAATGAACTGAAATGAGAACAAATGGATATAACTACGAGTTATGGCCCATAAAATGAAATACAGGCGTATCAATGAAATACGGCCTCAATGATTGAAAAATTGGTGTATATGAGAAATACAGCCGACATAAGCAGCGCTTGGTCTTATCCTTGGAATCTAACAAAGTCAGTAGAGTAAATGTATTTATTTGTTTGAAATGAAATGGAATTTGATTTGCGAACTGTATTTTGATAACTGACCAGTGTTTAATATGATTATTATTGAAATGTTTTCTTGAAATGAATTCGTCAACTGTCTTTAAACAATAATGTATTATATATTTGTACCCACTGAGCATGGAGTTGCTCAGCGAGTTATTTCTGTAACTCGCAGGTCCGCACTTAAACGAGTTGGAGGAACAGCATTTACCCGGTCAGTTCCCAGAGGACATATTTTTTGGTGCCAACTTTTGTTTACTATAATTTGGCATGTATGTATATTATAGTTGGAAGACTTTGATATATTAATAAATAGTTGTTATGTAAATTATGTAAGCTAACTTTTGCTACAGGTAAGTTATGTTAGCTGTAATGATAATGACGTGTTATTTAATTATGTTTAACGAGAGTTAGTGGTTCTGTGACATCTCAATTTGTCTTATTCGTAAGGTGACTTGGGGTGTTACAAGTACATACTGGTATATGAATCTTGTATATCACATACTGGTATATATATGGTATATATGGATATATTAGATGGTGATTTTTAGAGGGTAGGCAGCTAGGGTTTTGGAGATAAATAAGTGGAGCCGTATATATATATATATATATGGGTCATATGTAGGGTTCATATGGATATAACATATAGTGATCTTTAGAGAGAAGGTGGTTAGGGTTTTAAAGATGAATAAATGGAGCCGTATATACCATATACCAGTATATATAACTATATATATATGGGTCATATATACTATATACCAGCTTATATAAGGTATGTATGGATATAACAGATGATTTTTAGAGGGAAGGCGACTAAAGTTTTGGAGATGAATATATATATATATATATATATATGGTGGAGGCGGCGATGATGATCCCTGTGTTTCCGTTGGGTTGCTGCTGCTATTTCATTATTTTTTTTAATGTAAGTAGTTAAGAAGAAGAAAAAGATGATGAGAAATGTCTGGCTATTTTTTAGGGTTGGATGATTTTTCTATTTTAAATTATTTAGGTTTGCTTTTTTATCTATTAATAAAAGTATAATTGTGTTTTCGATTTATAATGTGCTATTTAATTAATATTAGAAATATTAAATATTATGCCATTTACTACTACAAATACTCTCAAACATGATATTTACCTCGTGGCCCCAAAATATATTAAGCTATTCTTTTAGCTTAGAAGAAAAATAATTATCATAGAGAAAAATATAGTGAAAATTTCTTTCAGGTCCTAGGTCCTTAAGGTTCAGACTAATTTGATTTTATGTCCTAAAATAAGAGCATATTAATCCAAACTTTAAAGACCTAAGAGTAGATTAGTGCAAACTTTAATGACCTAAAAGAAATTTTTTTCCCTATATATATATAATCAGGCAATTACAATTATTACTAAAAGAAATAAATCTTATTTATTTCAAATGCTAGAAAAAGTCAAAATACATCAAATTACTTCAATTTTATATCTAAAACAATTTAATTTGGTTTAAAATATTAACAAATTCTTTCTTTTAATCATACACCTATATTATAATAATATCAAACTTAAAAAATGGATAGCACGTTTAGAAGTAGTGGGCAGCCACCTATATTGCTAAATTTGCTAATCTATTATTTATATATAAATAAACCGACTTTAGTTCTAGCAATGAGAATTCTTTTTTTTTTTTTTTGTTGCATTTTGGGGAGAAGAAAGAAGAAAGAGAAGGAGAAGAAATGGATGGTATGGCAATGGCGATGGTGACAATTGCAGTAATGATAGTGTTGTTGGGGAGCAATTTAGCAATGGGTTTGGAAGGAGTGATTCATGTAAGTGGAAAAGTAATGTGTCAAGATTGCTCTAAAGGTTATAATGAATGGATTAATGGTGATAGACCCATTAAAGGTAACCTATTTCCTTCCTCTTTTTCTTTGTTTTCTGGGTTCATTCTTCTTCTTACAATTAGGACACACTATGCAATACACACTCTAGATTCGTCATTGTTTCATAGGTATATGCTAATTGGCGCCAGATTAGAGTCTGTCTTCAAAATGTTTTTGCTTATTTTTTTATGATAAATAAGCATGTCTGTCGCTAATCAGCTATTCAACTCCAAATCATCATCTAAACATATAATAATTGATTTGAATTGCAGGATGTAAGGTCTCACTTACATGTATGGATGACAGAAAAAGGGTGACGCACTACATTAGCGACGAAACAGATGAGCAAGGACAATTCGACATGACCGTGAATAAATACATTAATGGAAAGAAATTAAATGAAAAATTATGCTCAGTAAGACTTGTTTCATCACCGGATCCAACATGTAACGTTCTTACAGATTTTGCTGGTGGAAAATCAGGAATTAAGCTTAGGAGACCAACTTTATTATATAGAGAAATGGTTAAGTATATACTTAACCCTTTTTACTTCACTAGTCCTATGTGTGAAGAACCTGATACTACTCAATCTGATGACTCTTATCGAACTAATCATTATTGATTTTTCTCTCTTTAATTGTAATATTTATACATTAATTTGTGTTTTTATTTTGGTTAATTTTGATTATGTAATATAGCTTTCTTGGTAATTTAAGGAGGTTATTCAAAACCTCAATGTCTTATTATTTTTTTTTTTTCCAATGAAAGATGCATAATTTTTTTTTATATTGAAAATTTTTATAATTGTCTTTTTTGTATATTAGTTTGGATGAATTATTTGATTTTCAGTCCGGCCGGTAAAAGCTTAGCCAAATTTACTTGTAAAATTTCATAATTATTTTTTTGGCTCGTTTTGATTTAAATCAGATAATTTTTTTTCCAAATAATGTGTGCGGCTGATCAGTTATTGACAATAATTAAATTCAATACCTTATAAATTCTATAATTTTCCTGGAAAATAAAAAGACGATTCTGGCTATGGTATTTAACTTTTAAGTTGAGGTATGAATTTCTTAACTCAGTCACTAATATGAATATCTCATTGCTAGTGTTATCGGCGGAAAAAATATTTATACTAGAATAAGAAATTTTCATTTTTTTGTCCAATCAAATATAGCCACTTGGCAATTCAAGCAACTTGAGAAGTGTCACAAGCTGCCACCAATGGAAAATTCAACCGAAAAATAGTAACAATTTTTTTATCAAAATCTTCAATTCACCATTGTCGGAACCTGGAAGGTCACCAGAGAGCCTACTGAAGTGACCCTTCGGTTCATCGGCCATGGCGATTCGCATTCGGCGAGTAACACTCTGTTCATCATACCTAATTGATCTTATTCAAAAATCAACGGTTTATAATTCATCAACGCTTTTAAGATCTAGGTGGACCTCCTCATCTTCCTCTTCGTCCCCGACATCGAAGCCTGACAAGAAGGTAACCGATCGTCTCTCCGCCGTTATAGACGCCGTCAACGACCGCAAGTTGCCTTCTGAACTCCGTGGCCAACGCAATTCTGTCAGGTCACTATCTCGTATATACTATCAATATATATAAATTTATATTAATTTCTTTGTTGTCCATTGAAATTAAACTGAAGAAGATTGATAATTTGAACTTTAGAACTTTTAATTCTTATAACCCGTTAATGGAAATTTAGTTTTTTTCTTATGGGAAGAAAAAAAATTAAGAACTTTTTTCCTTTAGTGCTCTGTTTTTTTTTTAAATTTTATTTACAGAAATTTACATTGCGGTCTTGCTGTATATAACATAATGTGGTGTTTGATATCGGTCTTGGCGCCGCTTTTAAGCACTTTTTAAACTTAAAAGTAGGTCCTTTATCTGTTTGTATGAGTTTTTCCGGCTTTCTAAGCTTTTTTTATAGAAGTGGCTAAATGCCACTTTTTTTTTTTTTAGCCAAAAAGCAGAAAAGCACCAACAATGCAAAACAATCTCAATGTAATGATCTGTGGTTTTTATATGGATAGGTCAGAAACTGATATAATAAATGTTGTGGAGCAAAGAATATGGCATTCAATGGAAGAAGGTCAGTTTGAGAACTTACCAGGAAAAGGCAAACCCCTTAATCTCAGCACTAACCCACACGCAGACCCAGCCGAGGACACATTGTATAGAATCCTTTCTAAAAATGGATGTGCACCAGAGTGGATTGAACTCAACAAAGAGATAAGAGGTAAAGTATCTGAATTTCGAGCTGCATTGAAGAAAGCATGGATGAAAAAATCCAGTGGCTATCATTCCGAATGGACTGAGAGCTCTGATGCTTTAAAAGCTCAATTGAGGGACATAAATGATAAGGTGAGCCTTTGCTGCCATTCTAGTTTCTTAATTGATTATGCACGTTTTTACGTCTCTTCTGAATAAATCTGATTGTGAATGGTGTTAATTACAGGTTTTCAGATACAACCTCATTGCTCCATTCGGCCGCCAGATGTTTGGATTGAAGTGGGAGAAAGAACTGGATCGCATAAATGAACAATGATTCCTTCTCTGCTAAAGTTCCTCAATCTTTATAGTTTCTGTAATAGCAATTAGGAAGAAGGGCTTTCTTAGTATTAGTATTATTTTATTTTGATATATGGATTCCCAACATATGCTTGGGGTAATAGTGAATTTTAGTTTCAGCAACTGTCTGCTGCAATTGCGGCTTTCAACATGCAGTCGTAATTTACTAACAAATATGGGTAGTTTATAGCAAAGCAAAAACTTTTGATCTGAAACATCAGATTCATTAAATTTGTTTTTGTTTCTATCTATAATGTTGAATTTTCTTGTGGCATCTATCAAATGCAACTGGAAAAATAGAAGGCAAGACTCAGAATTGAACTGTCTTGATAAAAGAAACATTCATATGATATACAAACAGGCCAAAAGAACCGGCCGGATGTGCATTGTCATGTAATTATATTGATACAGGATTAGATAACATCTTTTGCCAGCATTCAAGGATTGTAATAAAAACAAAACTTGTTTAGCCGATTGAGGATGTTTTTGCTGCGAGATGGACAAGTGATCGCCGCTGATAAGCTGTTCGAAGTTTCTTGTACTTCTGGACAAAAGCTGCAAGTTCTATTTCCCTGTCAAGAAGTTGTCTGTGCAAGGCATCAGATTCTTCCTCAGTCTTATTCATTGCTTCTGCCAAAAAGAGAACCGAATTCATAATCATATTTCAAAATATGGGTTTCCAGTATTATGTTATCACAAGCTTTGGAAGTAGATGGCTGAATTTTATTATTTACCTTGAAGCTTTTGAAGAAGGGAGTGAGGAGAGCAAGACCTTAATATCTCTTCTTTCTGTCTTTCCAATTCACTTAATTTCTCCTGGGCGGTAGCCAACTCAGTTGTCCGTATTATTCTGCACTGTGAACATGAAAAGAAACAACTTTTGGTTTCAATTTGTCTCTACATATAACTGGGAAAAAAAGAGATGGTGAGACGTGGCACTGAGAGTTACCTGGTTCCTCAGCTCCATTATGTATGGCTCCTTCTCTAAGTTCTCCCCTATTATTAGAAATAACAGTTTCGGCATCACTCTCCAATTATAACTTGAAATGGTTAGAAACGGGTAGTATATATTTTAATTAAAATAAAAACTCACTGGCCAGCTGTAGAGTTTCTTTCCGGAGCTCATCCCTTATCTGATAAAAGAATAGATAGAGGTGGTCACAAACTGGAAACAAGAAGTTTCACGCTGTTTCAATGAAATGGGAAGGGAACTTTTGATATTGCATGGTGCACATTAAGCTTCATATCATATCATGTAAATCACAGTTTTGTAGCAGTAAAGAAGAATATATTTGTAAAACAACCAAACAAAAAAAGACATAGCCAAAGGCCTCATAGATGAGTATGCATGCAGGTACAAGTATTTATGTACATATCATATTTCAGCAACAGACACATTAGCCGCTCATTAGCAGCATGAAATAGACGGCATAGAGAGACTTCAACCAATAAATATGGAACTTGTATGAAACAATTAGGTTCAGTGAAAGATGATGCACAGAACAAGGAAAGTATCCTTACAAGGTTATTGCAGCTGGACAGGGGTACCAGTAAGTTTATGTTTAAGGAAATGAAAAGGGGGATTTGGCTTTTTTCTTATCTATATCCAAAATTATCATCAAGTAATGCTCATGGTAGAGCATCAATAAACAACAAGAAATATGCCATCCCTGAAGTTAACAATTGTAGCATTCAAACTTCAAATTTATGCTCAAGAGCAATAATGTCCAAAGACACAACCATGGACAAGCAGTAATGGCTAATCCCATGAAAACAAAAAGCCCTAAATCAGAATGCTAGAACTCTTTTTCAACCATAAATAAAGTTCAGATGTCATGTATTCTTCAATTACAGAAAAAAGAAAACTAGTTCACGAACAACTATTTCTTAATATGTAGGATCCAGCAGGACAAAAAGGGAAACTTGTAACTTACATTGTTTTGAATTTTAACCTGGTCTAGTGAATGAAAAAACTGATGGTATGCATCCTTGTCTGACAATAGTTTCCGTAGCTCATCAACACTGTGAACATTTTAAGCAAAAAGAAGCAATTAGAAAAAGGAATTAAACAAGTTATCTAGTAATATGATCAGATCCCCCTTCTCACATAAGTCACAATAACAAGCTATTGCATGGTTTTAACCTAAGATCTAATCCAGTGTTTGCAAACAACGATTTGAATTACAAAGTTAAAATACAACAAACAAATTACAGAAACAAGAAAAAGCTTAATCAAACAACTCTGTTTAAAATACAACAAACAAATTACAGAAACAAGAAAAAGATTAATCAAAAAACTTTGTTGAACAAAGATAAAAAGGAAACTAACATAATCAATCATGACATCTCCCAGGCATTAGAAAAAGCACATCCAAGTTTACAGGGAAATGTTAAATGAACATATGGTACCTATAGACAACTCAAAGGGATGTCTTTTTCATCCCCCATTTTTCAAACCACCAGCAATTCCAAATATTTAGAAAATTTTTAGTTCAATCATTTCGTCATTGTCCAGTAAGCATGTTAATAACTTATTTAGTGTGTGCACATTGGATAATACAATCAAAACTACAACATGGGATTATGATACAGCTTTCTTCACACAATAATTTCCACTTCTTTCATGCCAATTTCAGTGAATGATGTAAATTTGGCGCTCAACTAAAAGGGGAAGAGGAGACATGAAATTTAAACATAGAGTAGCAAAAATACTGTCCTTATGTGAGTTACAGGCAAAAAATTAGAAGGATAGAAAGTCTCTATGGCTGGAAAAAAGCAAGAGCTATACAAGAAAGAATATAAAAAAATAACAACATGGAATCTGCATTAGGCAACTCACTTTTTATTCTTCAAAAGAGCAATAACACCAGCAGCTTCAGCAGGTGACACATGTGAAGGAGACTGCGATTGTAAGCCGTAACTACCACCAGAAGACGAGCTACTTGGAGTTAGAGGCCGGGAGGAATTAGGGGAATTTGCTACAGATGGAGGGTACCAAGATTGTGGAGGAACTTCTTCCGGACGAGGTCCAGCTTGTTGCTCTTGAGAACCCCTACAGGGAGACAATGTAAACATTGAGTGCCAAATAACAATCCACTCAAGAAATTGTAAACAAAAAGAAAAGCACTTGCAGGGCTAAAAATAAGAAAACACAATCCATGAATATGGATGCTAAATTATATATTCCCACAATACAATATGATCTCTATCCATGATATATATAACCATTTGGACAGGAGAAGCCATGTACAAAACCAGATAAAAGAAAACCCCAAATTCTAAAAAGCACACAATACTTAGTTAAATAACCATATTATTGGAGAAACAAAATAATAAACACACCACATGAACTTTCACAAATGCTAGAAACGCAACAATTCTAAAATCTATCAGAAATGTCATCTGTATATATATATATATATATAGTTCTAGACTAGAACAGAAATACACAATTCAAATCTAACATTTATCACTTAATCAT
>CATIWJ010415244.1:0-25599 GCA_949640765.1 Croton laevigatus
GGGTAATTCGGGCAAAACGGGTAATTCGGGCAAAAGTTCTAATTCGGGTAAAACGGGTAAAGAAAAAAAAATTCAGAAATACGCTAATTCGGGCAAGGATCGGACAATTTTTGCCCGATCTACCCGAATGAACACCCCTACGCACATGTAATGCTTCTTCTTTTATGTTATTGAAATGTAGTAATAAAAAAGAAGAAGAAGAAATATTGGCAATGTGGTGATGTAATGAAAAGGAGATAGTCTCGTGACTCTTTATTGTTTTTTAGCCAACTTTTGTGGCCATGCAAGAGGAAGCATGTAGTAGGTCCACGACAAACGATAGTATTCACGAGTACTACAAATCCTATATTTATTGGCCCATCACACTCATATAAAATTATACCACTATTATTCTCTTTTGAATAAGCAACAAATTGAAATCAAATTACTCTAAATTTACCATTAATGCAATAATTTAATTAAGCTCTTCCCTAAAAAATTTTAAACTTTATCATAATATAAATTCTGCTTTCAACTAAGGTTGATAATGGGCAGTTTTTGTAAAACTAGTCCCCTCTCTATTTTAGAATACATGCCCCGCGATCCGCCTGATAATGGCTATGTAATGTGCAGATCAGAAATGATCAAATTACGACTATTCACATGTTTATTAATAAAAATTTAAAATTTTATGAAATAATACATATATTTTGTTATAAACTAAGAGTGAGTTGGGTCGCAAATCTCCACAAATTTTTTCTAAAACTCCATCATGTCCTATAGGCTTTTATCCACACTACATGGATCAAGTTGAAGTTGATGCTTGCGAAAAGTCCCATGAGCAACCCTACATTTAGAGAAAGTGCATACCCCAATGAAAAAAATACAAAAGTTAATTAATAAGTTACCCTATGCAAGGACATAGGGAGGTAGGAGCTATTAGGGGGCGTTAGGTCCCATGAAATTTTAAGAAAAAAAATGAGAAGTTAAGACTTCTTGGTGCTCGCCTAAAATGTAGCAGCGGCGGCGGGGTAAAAGAAAGAAAGAAAGAAAGGAAGGAAGGAAGGAAGGAAAGAAAAAAAAAAAAAGGTGCTTTTATTAAATCAAAATGTACCATTTTATTAATTCAATATTTTTTTTTATAATAAATCTGTTTTGATTCTTAAAAAAAAAAAATACATTAAAACTCTTCTTCGTTCTTTCCATTATCTTCTTTTTACTTTATCTATTTTTTATCAGGTTTTCATTGCCAGCCGCCGCTGCTACTCTGCTATCGAAAAAGTGAGCTCCCTTTTCTGCTCGATTAACTACGTCGCGGTAAATCAAATTAAAAATAAATAATGTTATCATTGTTAATACGGGTAGTTGGATACTCTTTAAGCTATAAACTAAAAAGGCCAGAGCAAAAGTTTAGCTAATGAATTGAAAACACATGTAAAACTAACTTGTAATTTAAGATTCGTGTCACTAGAGATTTCATTAATCTAAGTTTTCCAAAATAAATATTTAATATCATCGTACTAATGGCTATAAAACTGTAAAACAGACATATGTTTGTCTTAATCTGTCACGGGTCGATTGAGAGAGAGAGAGAATTTTGGGTATTGCATTTGCACTTTTTGTCCGATGAGGAAAAGTGAAGGGGATTTAGTGTTTGTGGTATTGAGCTATGACAAGTAGGATTAAGCCAGTTACATGTGCCACACGCTCTATATTAGTTCAAGATCCAATATGATTGGCCATTTTTTATAAGAATCAAGTTCCAATTCCAACACATAAATTCACATGCAGCCGATTATTGTTTGAATATATGTTTGGACACGTGTAGGGTCAGAATTCACGAGTTGGTAGTTTTCTGTCACGGGTAATCTGATGATTAAAGGGTTAATTTAGGGGAATTAGATTCTTAATTCTTAATTGAAACAGACGACATGACATAAACGTTAGCAATCACTTTCTGTTGTTTTCTAAGATTATTGTATTGGCTTACGAAGCTTTCAATACAGTTGTTTGTGAGATAGCTTCAACCTTTTTTTAACTAAATTTATAGCATCTGTTTAGCTTTTTGTACATTTATAGATACGATTAAGAAAATAAATTTGGCAATAATGTTTATATGCTAACATTTTCTGTTCATAAATAGAAGTTTATTAAGGAGAGTGAGGTTGGCAGGCGAAAGAGCTTCGTTAGCTGGGCAAAAGAGTGCCGAGTTTGAGTCCCATGAAATCTCTCTCGAAGAGCACCAAGTTCGAGTCCCATAAAATCTCTCCTCCTTCACATGAGCGTGTGGGTAATATCTAAAGGGAAAAAAAAATACTACCCTTATAATATTTTTTATATTTACCCTCATAATTTAAAAAATTGCATATGTAAATAATAAAAATAATATAATCAAATATATAATATTTTACTATATAAATTAATCATTTTTCTTGAAAAGATGTGAAAAAGAGAATAGACTTATATATTTTCGGGAATATATAGTGTAAGATTTTATTAAATGAAATCGCTTATATTGAATTGAGTGTTGGTAGATGGAACAATTTGCTCTCAAGCAAATGAAATGAAAGAAAAATTAAATAATAGTGGCCGGTACAATAACATTTATATTTTTTACGATAAAAAAAAACAACTTATTGAATGCAATTTGACAATAAAACAAGAAGTTTGAGAATTTGCTTATGGAAAATTGCAATTTTTTCACTGAATTTGCCCAAAATTAAGTGATGATAAATCATGATTTGGGATCGTAAATGTAAAGTGTTAAAACAAGTGAAGCGAAAAGACGGGTCGGGTGTAGGCTAAGTAAGATAGGTTTTGTGTCATTTTGTGCATGGAAGGAAAATTGCTAAAATAGTTAGAACTTGTAGGCTGTACTTTTTCTATGCTTCCGTCACATGAAAAAATAAAATAAAATCTGTCGGCCTTTAGTTATCATGTGCATAATATACTATGATATTAAGGCTGCTGTTCTGGTCATGCAATTTTGGAGCAATTTTTTTCCAAAATATTATATTGAACTAAAAATTCAAGTCTTCTCCCTAAAGATGTAGAATTCGATTTGCTAAATGAGTGCCACTTGGGAAGATTTTGGGTTATATGCAGATTCAGGCACAAAAACATGAAAAAATAAAAAATTACCAAAAGATTTATTTGGAGCAAATAGGTTAACAAATTGGAAAAAAAATAGTTAAAAAGGCTAATTTTTTTTGTACAAGTATACACAGTGTATCTATTGGGTTTACAACGGTTTTCGGCAGCCTTGGTTTTTTTTTTTGACGAAGATTCCAGCTTACATGATTTGCCAGTGGACTTTCTGGCAAGAATGGAAGCAGTTTCCCTATAAACCCCAAGATTTTGGGTTCCAACAGAGCAGCCCTTTTGATCCATTTATGAATCTTTTTAGAGTATGGTTATTTCAAATATGCAGTTATGAGCCATAATTACCAGAGACTTTGGGCCATAAACTACAAGAGCACTAGTTATCTTTAGGCAAAGTAGAAAATGGGGAACTATATCAACTTGTTATGTGTCGCCTTAGAGGGCAAGAATGGCTTCCCAAAGACATCACAAACAGGGAAGGCAAGGGAGTGGCGTCTTGATATTTTCAAAGGCTTAAAGCCATAATCTTTTTTTTTTTTTTTACTTTAGTTACCCCCAAGGTTTGAATCCAGGACCTTTTGGTCTAAATTATATATAAGAGTATAATGTTAGAAGGCCTATTAGAAAAACAATTAGAGGTTGGGGACTTGGGGGCCTAAAACACTTGCTTTAGCAAGCTTATCCTTGAGTCTTTCCCAAGGCAGGGCTAGTTACTTTGACCTCAATTTAAGATGCCACTATCTTGTTCGGCAATGTAACCTATGAATGATTTAGAATAATATTAGTCAATTTCGCAACTTATGTATATTGCGGATGTCACATCCTAAACAAATGTCTCGCTCACGACTAATTGGTCACATGCACAACGGCACCTCAAAACTTAAAATTTCGATTAAAATATGTTTTAATCGGTATAGTCGAAGAAAATAAATGAAAAATATACGGAGAAATTTCGAGGGTAAATAAATATAAAATATTAATGTTAAATACATTTAATAAAAATAAATTAAGAAATGGACTATGTAAATATTATATTCGTAAATTTATCATAAAATCCAATATTAAAAATAAAGACCAATAATAATGAAAATTGAGATGGTAATTATGAGAACGGAAATTACACTAGTAAAATTAGTGTGTAAATATAAATTAAGGATTTAAATAATTTAATGTAAGATAGGAGGGGTATATAATGATAAGTTGTGATATTTAGTTAAATTTGAATGGGGTAAAATAATAAAAGAGGGGTGAAGATATTTGAGTGAAATTGTAAATGTGTAGAAGGTTGTAGAAAAAAATATTTTAAAATAATAAGAAAGGGTTTAAAAAAAAAATTAAATAGGTAAATGGGGTTAAAATAATGAAAAGAGAAGAGTGTAGAAGAATTGAGAGAGGAGTAAATAAAAATATAGGGTCTGATTTGGCAAGGGGTAGAACCGGGAAAAGCAGAAAAAAAAGAAGAGAAGAAAGAAAGAGAGAAGAGAAAGAGAGAGAGAAAGGAAGGGGCAGCGGCTGCTGGCCACCATAGCGCCGCCACTGCCAAGGCTACGCCGGCAACGCGCCTACCGCCATGAAGCTTGTCCTCCGGCGACCTCAGTAACGGCGGCACAACCACGAGACGATGACGGGGGCGATCAGAATCGCGAGATAAAGAAAACGGGGTCCTGTTCATTTACTATTCACTGAGAACTTTAAATCGGTTTTCCGGCGCCTACGGTGGTTCGATGACGAAGATGATGGCACCGGTTGACTCCTGGGGAAGAGGGCTTTCGAATGACACCGGCCTTTCCTCTGATCTGAGGCCGGAGATAAGAAACTGGTGGGCTGGGTCGCAACGGGCATTCGGATCGCAGCGCCTTCCGATGCGTTTTCTGACCTCCTTTGGCCACTTTCTTGCTCCGATATATGTATTTTCTGACTCCTCTCTTCGTTAGCTTCATTCCCACGTTGAGGTTTTGTGGATTTGTTGAGATTTTCCAGTTAGGTGTTTTCCAGCTAAAGACCAGACTGTTTCTTGATTTTCCGGCCAAATGGCCGGTAGTTGGTTAAATGTTATTGTATATTTGGAATCATTGAGTAAAAAGGAAGCTATTGGTGTGCTCGGATTGGAAATCCGGCAACTTTGGAATTTTTCGGCTACCAGAATATCCCTCTGTCGGTGACCAGAATATTTTCGCACTGGCAAGTATACTTGGACAGAACCTTTATTACCTCTTTTTTATATTCCGAACCCAAAAATGGACTCCGATTGACGAACCGAGAATCGAATTGATCGATAACATAAATAGTGCAAATAATTAAATTAATAAAATGTGTTTAACGTTAAAAATAAATATAACGATAATGAAATAAATGAATGGTAATAATAATAATAAGGGTGAATAACAAGAGATAATATTAACGAGGATAATCGGATTGGGATAGAAATGTTATCGACGTAGTTTAAATTAATTATCGACGCCGAGGAAATATGTGGAATGAAGTTTAAAGTAAACTAGTGAATGATAGAAATAAATAATCGAACGCGGAATAATTGTCACTAAACGATAAAAGTAAGTTAATAAGCGAGAGATGTATTAAAATGGTTAGTAAGGGATTTAATTGACAAATGAGTTAATAGAGGTGTAAAATATAAATATGACGATTAAATTATTAATGAGTAGCCGAATGAATTAATTAATAAAATTTAGAGACAATAGGGCATAAATAGAATTAAGCAAGTGCTAGAACTAAAATGGATGAAGATGTACAATTAGACAAATAAATGGTTGAACTAGAATAAGAACATACTTGGGATAAAAGAAATAAATTAAAGGAGAATAAATTGGAGATTAAATGATAAATAAATAGGAACTAATTGAATCGAAATTTGCTAATATAGATAGCAATGGAATTTAGCTGAAGACAAAGATAACTAGGATGGACACGTAGCGAGCTCTACGGAAACTAGGTTTGATACTTTACCCATACTCGATTATGTGTGTACATATGTATTATATTGGTGTGATTTGAATGTTGTGATGATGTGTTGCTATGATTGCCCTACGTGATGATGTAAAAATGATTGTTTAATATTTATGATTTATGAGTAAAGTATCCACTGAGCTTATCGCTCAACAAGTTAGTGTTTGCTAACTTGTAGGTGTTAGAAGTAGAAGTCAAGAAAGAACCAGTATAGCTGTCCAGCATCAGGATCATCTAGAAGATTAGAGTGGCATATACTGTAAAACTGTAAAAGCTAGGATGTAAATTGTAACGTATAATTTGTTATGTAATGTGATAATTGTAAATTGTAATTAGTAAAAATTTTAAGTTCTGTATACCGTCGAAAGACACGTGTAACTTTCTTATAGGTCTATTTCTGTAGGCTTATAAGGGGCGTTACAGCGGACTCACAGTCGTATATCAAATGTGCTTATATCTAAAAAAAAACATGCAAGGATAAAATTGGCTTTAGGAGGTTGAAAAATCCCACCGTAACACATATTTTTCCTCTAAATTTTATTAGCATATGTATTTGGCCGAAAGGCTAGAATACGAATGTTGATACACCAAGGACCGGCAATGTTAGTTTAGTTGCCTCAAACCTTACTTCAAGTTGTCACTCCCATTTTTTAACATTTTGAGCCCCTGAAATTAAATTTATGTATACCAATAACACATGATAATTATATTGTGTTTATATAGAATGTCTACATAATTATCTACATAAATGATGATGTTAAGTGCCTAATCAAATTGTTAGATACATTATGATCATTTCGGTACGATTCGACTCTCCACCCTCTAACCATTAAATCCCTTTGTTTTTATGTTCTAAAGGAAAAAGTCCCTATGCTGAATAAAAACAATACTTTATAGAAATATGAAAATTAAGGCAAGATTTTACATATTTTTGGATTTATTAAAAGGTTCAATGACCAAATAAACATTCTGAAATTTAAACTACGCAATAAAGATGATTCTCGCTAAGGATTGCATAACAAGAGGGCAGACTACCTTTTAAAAATATACGCCAAATTAATCGTAAGATGTAAAATAATTAATTTCAAATATTGTTATTTTTTTTTGAATGAAATAATTATTCATTAAATTAAGTCTGTCTGTAATAGAGGACGGATACAGATGGGTGGTACAGACGACCACTCCCCTACATAAGTCAAAGAAACCGCTGCTCGAGCTAGACTATGAGCAACATGGTTCACAGACCGCTTAACATGTGCAAAACGAACATCACCCACTTGACGAGCATAAAAAAAATAATCGTCTAAAATGACTCCCACCTGATTTCTATAAACGCAATTAGATAACAAAACTTCTACAATTAACTTTGAATCCAATTCCACAATTACCCGCTGTAGTTGCATATCCTTTATCCAAGATAGGGCCTCCTTACATGTGATTGCTTCAGCCTCCAACGGAGAGGACACTCTTTGTAGCACTGCACTCTTTGCTTGCCAGAAGTCACCATTGGAGTCTCGGATCACAGCTCCAAATCTGACCCTAACGCCATCAATAAAACTTGCATCTACATTTACCTTCATGAATATTGAAGGCTGAGGCATCCTTTTATCTAACACAGAAGTCCTTGCCACTGTTTTAACACGATCATCATCCTGCATCTGTGCCCTCAGCCATTCTTGGACTACTATTGCAGCTTCTATGCTTATCCTCTCCACCCGGACTGACTCATTCCTCCATAACAACCCATTTCTTGCCGACCAGCAACAAGCCCCTGCAACCACTACCACCCATTGCACGTCAGTCATTCCCCGAAAACTCTGCAATTGCCCATTCCACAAGATCTGTGTAACCACTAATCCGTTGCACTGTAAGATTATTCTGCCACACATTCCGGATAGTTGGGCATAAAAACAAACTATGAATGATTGATTCCATCTCAAGTCCACACATCACACAATCCTCACCCACATCTATCCCTCGACGTTGCAAATTTGATTTAACCAGCAAGCAACTAGTCAGACATCTCCATCAGAAATTTCGAATACGCGATGGCACTTTTAGTTTCCAAATAAGAGCCCACGGCACCTCTGATAAATGCCTCACCACCCGATATCTTTGCATTTGTTGATAATATGCACTCTTCACCGTATAACAACTTCTTTCCTCAAAATTCTAACAAAAACTATCTGTTCCACACCTTGTTGATAGAGGAATTTTTTGAACTAAATCAACATCCCGATCTTGAAACAGAGACTCAAGCAAAGGAACATTCTAGCCCGCTCTCCCTGGTAGTATCAAATCTCTTATTCGCATGAGCTCTCCCCCTAGAAATTCAGGCGATCTTATATACGGATCAACAGGGTCCGGTAACCAAGCTGTCCTCCATATTCATGAATTTCTGCTTCCAACAACCAATCAAACCCCACGTTTAACAACTGGGATTGCAGCTACAAGACTCTTCCACAAGAAACTATCATTATTCTTCACCACACCATCCAAAACATCATATTCTGGAAAATATTTAGCCTTAAATAACCGGCTAACTAATGCATCCGGCTATATAATAAATCTCCAAATTGTATTCCCCAACAAAGCTAAATTGTATTCCTTAAGTTTCTGGAAATTCAAACCACCATCTTTCTGAGCTTGACACAACTTAGGCCATACCATCCAATGAATCGAACGACGATTAGTAACATTATTGTCCCACCATAATGCATTCAACATCTTTTCCAATGTATCATAAACTCTATTAGGCAACAGAAAAATACTCATCGAATATACCGGTAAAGCTTGCGCTACTGACTTGAGTAGTACTTCCTTTCCCGCTTGAGAAATCCTTCTCTTCCTCTACCTTTGGATTCACTTATGTAACTTATCAATAATAAATGAAAAATCCGCCATTCTATTTCGCGCCACTGAAGATGGCAAACCTAGATACTTGCCATGATTAGCTACCCGTGGCACTCCCAAGATGTCACAAACCTTCTGCTTGTTCAGCTCCGTTGTATTAGCACTGAAGAGAACACTCAATTTCTGATAGTTAATAATTTGTCCAGAAGCCTGAGCATATAATTGAAATCCATACTTCATCTGTCGCGCCTCTTCCTTTGTTGCTCTGAAATAAAAAATGCTATCATCTGCAAAAAGAAGATGGGTAATAGCTGGTGAACCTGTAATTATGCAACACCCATGTAATAAATTTCAATCCACCCAGTTATTCAATAAGGATGACAAGCCTTCCGTACAAAAAAGAAATAAAAAAGGAGATAATGGATTTCCTTGTCTAGCTCCACACGTCGGATAAATGACATCAAAAGAAGCATCCTTATGAACGATCTCATACGATACCGTTGTCACACATTGCATCCACAAATTAATGCATGGCCCCGGGACTCCCAATCGGCCCATCACTTCCTCAAGAAAACACCACTCCACACGATCATAAGCTTTAGATAAATCCACTTTTAATGCTGCATACCCACACCTTCCTACTCTTCGCCGCTTCAAAAAATGATTAAGTTCAAAAGCAATCATGATATTGTCTGAGATCGGTTGATGTGGAACAAAAGCACTCTGATTCTCTGATATTAACACTTGCATACAACTCCATAGGCGTGACACTACACATTTTGAAATAGCTCTCATGATGACATTACACAGTGCAATAGGACAAAGATCCGTAACTCGCTTAGGAACTTTAATCTTTGGAATTAAAACAATATTCGTTCTATTAAGCCCACTTGGAATATTTTCAGAATTCAAACAACACAAATAGAGTTGAATAATATCATTACTGATAATGTCCCAAAAAGCTTGAAAAAATTCAGGATTAAATCCATCCGAACCCGGAGACTTATTCGGTTGCATATCAAAAAAAGCGAATTTAACTTCCTCAGCTACATATGGACGTAACAAAGTCTCCTCCATATCACTTGTCATCTTCCTTTGAACACAATCAATTATTGAATTCGACACACTACCCTTTGTGTGAAAAATTTGTTGAAAATAGGAATGAATATAATTTTGTAGCCCATTTCCCCAAGTGCAGATATTGTTATTATCATTAACCAACTCTTGAATATCATTTTTCTTAGGGATATTATAAAAAAAGGTCCCTAAGTTTTTACCATAAATACATTTTTCTTCCTGCTTATTTTTTCGGACATAAATATCCCTGAATTTTAAATATTTTAAACAATTATATCCTTTTGTCTATTTTTTATGTTAAAATAACAGTATAAGGACCAAAATATAAGTTTACAGGCCATTTTAAAAAAAATAAAAAAATGAGGGATTGAAATGTTATTTTTCCGTCTTCAACCTTCTTCTTCTCTCTCACCGAACCACCATTTCCAGCCGCTCATCCTTCATTTTCCAGGCTAATGGGCTTATAAATTCTTCATTCATCGCGAAACCACCGCTTAGACTCGATGTTTATGGCCATGAGCCTCGTCAAAGAAGAAGCAGCTGCAGCACCGCTAACACTCGATGTTTATAGCCATGTGCCTCGTCGAAGAAGAAGCAGCTATAGCAAGAAGATCTGGATCTTGTCTCAGATCCATTTGAAGGTTCATCTGGAAGCTCCTTCAATGAGCTTGGATCCGAGGATGACATTTTCTGCACTTACATGGATCTCGAAAAGCTTAGATCCAAACTGAGGATGGTCCGTCCCGAAACTCTGGTTCATGGGTTGAATGGCGATGGTGGGTACATCTACAGGTCGGAGATGGTGCCTTGGCGTGGCCGGAAATTGAGGAAGTAGAAAGCCGGCGGTAGGGTCGGCTGAGGTTCAACGAAGAATGAGAAGAAGAGAAATTTGTCAATTTACATTTCAGTCCCTCAGTTCTTTAGTTTTTTCAAAATGACATGTAAAAATTACAATTTGGTCCTTCTACTAGTATTTTAACGTAAAAAATAGACAAAATGATATAATTGTTTAAAATATTTAAAATTCAGGGAGATTTATGTCCAAAAAAAAAATAAGCAGGGAGAAAAATGTATTTATGATAAAAACTTAGGGACTTTTTTTATAATATCACTTTTTCTTATGCCGAAATATAGCACTCTGATGAAAGAATTTTGTATTAATATTCCCTTGTACCAACCAATCTTGTTTAGCTCTTTGTCTCCAATAAAGATGCTGTTGGTGCAATAAATCAACATAATCCGCATTAACCTCATCCCGCCTCTTATCTATGTTCGGCCCAAATTCATTAGCCAAACGAACCATTTCCCGCCTACGTTCCTTCAAATGCCCTTTAAACCTCATTCTATATTGTTGACCCCATGCAGAAAGAGCCTCTCGACAAGCCTTCAGCTTATGTAAACCAACTAAAACATGATCTCCAAAGCCAATAGTTTCATACCAGACTTTCAACACCACTTCCCTGCAATCCGGTACTCGTCTCCATGCATTCTCAAAATGAAAAGGAAATACAGCAGAATGTACCTGTTGGATCACTCGCAATATAAGCAGAGAAAGATCAGACATAGCAGATGGTGTAATGAACACCTGCATGTCTGGTAACCGGTCCAACCAACTTCGGGTGATCAACGCCCTATCTAACCTTTCTTTCATTACCACCCGCCTATTTACTCTCCTTTCCCATGTGCATTTCTGTCCAGAAAATACCATGTCCAGTAGAGAACATTGTGTTAGGACGTTCCGGAAACCAGTCAACAAATGCAAATCTTATGGACGTCCTCCCCATTTCTCCCTTCTATCCACCATATCGTTAAAATCCCCCACAATACACCATGGAAGTGAGGATAAAGCAACCAATCCTTGTATACACTTCCAAGAAGCTCGTCTTCGATTTCTCTCCGGAAATCTATAATACCCCGTCAACCGCCAATCACCACAAACATCCTTCATGCAAACATCAATATAATTTGTATCAGATCCTAGAATCGTCACCATACCTTCCTCTTTCCAAAACAATGCAACACCCCCCACCATGATTAATATGCGGAACATAATAATAATCATGAAACCGCAAGCTTCTACACACTGCCTCCACTCGATCCCTAGCCACCCTAACTTCCATTAAAAACACAATACCTGGCCAATATGTAGAAATCACATCATGCAGTTCCTGAACTTTCGTGGACTGACCCAATCCATAACAGTTCCAGCTTATAAGATTCATGGCTCTGGGTAGGTCTGGTCTTCGCCAGAACCTGCCGACCAATCAGTTTCCATCATCACATTAAATGCACCCCTGGAAACGCCATGTGACTTACGCTTCTTAGGATCATTCACCACATGAATCTCCTCCTCCTGAGCACTACTATACCCATGTAATTGAACAATCCACTTATCACGAATGTCCTGTTGTCGATTAATCTTTTGTGACTCCATAAGTGAACCATTGATCACTAGAGGATTACCCTGTTCATCCCCAATCCATCTATTATGCAGCAGGTTATTTGCTCTTCATAATGGGGCATGTAAATAAGAAGAATATCTCCTTTCCACCACCCTTCCTTCAGCTGCATATAATACCGGGCAAAATTATTCAGTATGATCAATCATCCCACAAATTAAACAAAAAGAAGTCAACCTCTCAAAATGAAATTGCACCACAAAACTCTCTCCATTTGCCGGACGTAACCGCATTCACTGTTTTAAAGCCAGCTGAACATCCACCAGTACTTTGATTCTCAAGCAATCACAATTCAATACCGAAAAATTATTACTATCGGCTTCAACAAACCTGCCTATATAATTGCCAATAAGCTCACACATAGGCAATGTAAAGTAACCCCCCGGAATCTCATACACTTGAACCCAAAACTCTACCCAAAACAGTTCCATAGTAATCGGATCCATACCTCCTTCAACTTTCCGTATAATCATAATTTTATTATTGAAAGACCAAGGCTACCCTGTAAGCACCCGTTGCATATCAATAGGATGAAAGAAACGAAAAGTGAAACGATTAAAACCCACGTTTTGGAAATTGACCCTGTGTTTAGGTCTTCAAACCGAAGCCATTGTCCTCTGAAAAGCTATGAAATTGATATCTCTATCCATTAAAACTCTTCCCACAGTAAAAAATCCAGGTAAAGACATTGGAACAAGAGCCGCAAGAATTAGCACTTTTGAAACCTCATCATCGGTTTGTATATTCAAACCCTGAGAGTTTGGGATTAGTTGTCCAGCCATAGCAACACAGTTTGCAAAGAGACCGCCTTAACAAAAGTCAAGGATTCAATCAAACAAATCGAAAAAATACTCCTTCCTGAGCAAAATCTCAGGAAACACTAGCAAATTAATGTTTATTTTCTTTGATAGAAAATTAATGTTTATTGTTTGCATTATTTTCTTGACATCCATAACATGAAAACATTTTTAATTTACTGAAACATTAAAAGAAAATTTAATCTATTTTTATTAGAGGTGCACATGGGAATGCTGACTTATCTTAATTGTCTCGAAAATTTTGTCATGAGAAAAAAAAAATTTAATAATTTCGTCCTGAATTTCGTACCGAAAATAATTTTGATATAGAACTGATATTTTAAAAAATATAGAAGCAATATATTCCAAAATTTTGTACATTCTGTACCATCTTGAAATTGAAAATTTTCAAACCCTTTATATTTAAAAATTGTACTATTTTTAATTTTAATTTTCTCGATACACAAAAACAAAGCCCTAAAATAATTATAAAATATAAATATTAGTAGTTTCGTTATTTGACTAAACCTACGCATATTCATATGGAATCGCAAGAAATAGGGATAATTCGAATGTGAGGTAAGATTTGCGATTTTAGGTGGAAAAATTAAGTTAGTATGCCAAGTTTTTCCTAATCAAATTTATTAACGAAATGCAAAACCAAAAAAAAAAAAAAAATTATTAACGAAATACATGTTTTTAAAATAATTATTTATTTATTTACCGGTATAATTTGATTTATTCAGTAGAATATTTTTCAAAAAATATAACTTTTGAAAAATCATAATTAATTTTTTTATTTATTTTGTTCCATCACTAGACCCGAAATCCCATACTAATTGTCCTGAAAAATGGTACGGGACGGGAAAATATAATTCTTAGGACAGAATGAGTTTTTAACGTCACAAAAATTTAAAAGAAACTGAAAATTAAACAATTTCTTCCTGTCCTGACCCCCCTGATTTTTATTACAATAAAATAGAGCTTTTGTTTAGTACAGTATTACTTACTAATTATTTAAAATAATAAAAGCAATAATTATTGTATAATTTGGTAGACTTACTAAGCGACGGTTCTCCATGCATCAACGTGTTCCTTCATCAGCCAAAACTTATTTGGCTGTCTTTTGAAAATTCCATACTTGGAACTTCCCCCAACTCCATTGTCGGCGTGAGATGTCTCTTGCAAGATCAAACAACGATTATGAGCTTCCCCAGCAGCTTGACGTCTGTGGTACTAGAAATGCCAACCACGATGTCGTTTCCGATTCGCATACGCAGAGTAAAGTAGGTTGGTGATGCTCGCTCCTATGGATTATCCAATTTCTTCCTAGTTTATTATTTTGATATTGATAAATAATTATATGTTTCCAGAAGAGAGCGACGAGGATCTTTTCACGGTTCCAGATGTGGAAGCTCGACCACCTGAGGTTCCTAATACTGCTCCTAACAACTCCAACAATTTGGAAATTCAACCGGAAAAGCGCCGGAGAGGAAGAAATCCTGTTGACAAGGAGTACAGAAGGCTAAAGAGGTGCTAAAAAAAAAACATAGGCCGGAAGCTTTTGTTAGCTATAATTTCTTTAAAAGCTCCAGTCTGTATCCTCTATTTCGAGCTTCTCATTCATCTACTGGCCGGTTGCAGGTTGCTACGGAATAGAGTCTCTGCTCAACAAGCCCGAGAGAGGAAGAAAGTATATGTGAATGAGCTGGAATCAAGGGCCAAAGAATTGCAGGACACCAACTCCAAATTAGAGGAGAAAATTTCTACTTTGGTTAATGAAAACACCATGCTTCGAAAGGTATTTCCTTTCATATACTATGCATGCAATCAAGATTATACATATGTGTAATTCCTAATGCATTTCCTTGTTGCAGGTTCTGATGAACAGCAGGGCTAAAGGCGATACCAGTGCAGAGCCAAAGCGGGATAAGTTGGGTTAAACAGGAAATATGGAATGGTCATTTTAGCCAAGTGCCTTAAATTAATTCTGTAATTTTCAAGTAAAGCTGAAGAACAGTTCCCTTTTCGTTTGACTTGCTAATTGAGCACATTAAACATTTACTTTACCTCTTTTTGTCAGATGTAGTTCTTCCTTCCCAATTAAATGTATAAAACACTAGTAAATGAAGTTAATTAACCTTATATTCTACTTTAATGAAGTTAAAGAAGCGCAGAATTCACAATTTAGCCAACCAAAAGGGAACATTACAATTAAATAGATCAATGCAGTCTAATGTAATCACTAGTAAATGAAGTTAATAAACATTTGCTCTTCATTACAAATGATATCAGTTTTGCAATCTACTGAAAATTAATTGTACAAGGAACTTTTTAAATTGAAGTATATATCTGGGTTACCCCTCACATAGGCATATAATACATCGAACAAACCCAAATTGAAAATTTTGATTCAAGAAAGTTTTTAGTTAAGGTACCTTGAATGGACATTGCATTTCTCTTCCAAAGATGCACATCCTAGTATAGAGCCACATGCTGACCCATACATGGGTCTTGCTTCTTTCCATTTCAGTGGCCTCTCTACTGGATTGCATACCCTCACCAAGTCCAGTCTAACAATGTCAAATCTGCCAGTTCCTGCTTCTTCCCACTTCAAAACCTTCCCACCCAATATATATAATTCCTTCCTTAAGGATGCAAATCCATAGCTAAATGCTTCCAGTGCCCGTGCATGGTTGTGAAGAGTAACCGAGGGAGCTTTACCAATATCATACCATTCTCCACTCGTATAATCTCTAGTTTTAATCACACTATCACCCCAGTCAACAATTGTATATACTTGATCATCATCCATGACCTGCACTGAGAATTGCATTGCCTTGGAGAAAGGCCATATGTCCTCCCCCTTGCACCATTTTTTGATTGATGGATCAAAAACTTGAGATGGATTCATGCCCGACAGATCCACCGGGAAAACATAAAATTCGCCTTTATATGACATGCCTAGGCAGTCCATCTGTGGATTGAGCATTGGTGGCAATTCCTCCCACCTGAAATGTCCCTCGGAGGGGAAAAATGAAGGATGAGATACAAGGATGCAATAACTAATAACCGAATACTGGAAAAGGTCGCAGTTCACCGTCCCCATTCGGTAAGTAAACTTGGTTTGATTTCAAGTTTTTTTATACAGCAATTAGTAGCAGGTACAAAATCAATATTCAGGACGATATTAATTCAGTTCAAGCAGATAGCGGAGAATTTGTATCAAACAACTCGACACAACCAGGGTGGCTCTAAAAACATTTCAGAAATACGACAAGAATAACTGATGGCCAACAGCAAAACCTTGAACCATAGCTAAAGTTTATATGACATAATCTAAGTTTCAAATTAATCATCACAAATGTTTAATAAACCCGTAAAAAGACACAACAACACGTACTTATCTTTCAGGGGATCGTAAACCTCAGCAAAGGTAAGCCCTCCGGTAAAGGACAAGTTGCGTCCCCCAGCAACATAAACCATACCAGAGATAACAGTACATGCAAAATGAGAACGTGGTGTTCCCATCTTTGCCATGCTTTTCCATTCTTTCTTAAATGGATCAAACTGCAGGACCTGATCTGTTATCAAAGGCTTCTGATGGGGAAATGATGAATCATGTGGTATAAAGGACCCACCAATCACTAGGAGTCGGTTGTGAACACAAACACAAGAAAATCCAAAGTGATGCCAGTCAGCATAATCCCCTGGAAGCTTTGGAAGGGGATGCCATCTATCAGCCTCAGAATCATAGGCAATCCACTGGTTCTTAGATTGCTCGGTAAGAGCAAACAGCCAATTACCACACCATCCTTCTTTAGCTTTATAGCAGGCGTAGGCTGAGCTACGAATTAAATCTCTCCAACGCTTTGAGACAGTTTCAAGCAGTCCATGGTGCCCATGGGACAACTTTGCAAGACATCGCAAACCCAAGTCATCTGGCAGTCCGGGAATGAGAGGCTGATGCACAGAGTCCCTAGAGTGCAAATGTCAGAAAAAACCAAAATTATGGATTTTGGATCGGAAAATGTATAACATCAAATATTAATAATAAACACATAAAAGCATACAGTACTTTAATTCGTTGGAATCCGTGCAAGATTCAAGAATTATTTAAATAGCCAGCAACTCTAAGCTCAAGTTGCATTAACTGAGCGAAGAGAAGCAGCATGGACCTCCTTCAGAAGTAGGTAGGTCTCAGGCAAGATAATTTCACTTCCCACTCAATGAAAATGAGAAACCACTAAAGAAGCAACACCAAAAAACAATTAACATTCTAACAACACTAGTTGATGAGGTCCAGACTTTCAGGTATGATAAAGAATGTCACAACAACAAGCCATTATTTAGTAAATACAGGCTACATGACATGACATGAGCCCCAATTCCAAGGGATTTTGCTCCTCTTCTCATTAGTCATCACTACAAGCAATTTTCTAACTAATAACACTCCAGAATGGACTTCGCTAATAATTGCTACTACCAATTGTTGCTCACAAAGTACTCCCAACAGAGCCAAAAAAAATTGTGTTTACATTTTAAAATTCAGTGATTAAATGAATTGATTGGTTTCTTCATAAAATTCCTTTGTTATTCAGGAGTACACAAACATAAACTTCCTAATTAATTTTTCAGGAGCCTTTCTCATATGCTAGGATGCTTTCATTTCCCCCTCAGCAATTTTGATATGGAACCAGTATTATTCAATTTGGGGCTTCGCATACCTCTACTTGAGTGCTTTTTTTTTTTTTGTAATTTGAAAAGACTACTTGAGTGCTTAAAACTTGAGTAAAATAACAAATTAGATAAAAAAACAATTGAAATTCACAGTCAGCAGATTATATCTAACTAAAAAATAAAAAATGAACAGACAAAAGCACTTAATATATGAAGAAAATAAAAGAGAGAGAGAAGGATTCCCACTGTAACTCACATTTATTGAAAATGTCTGAACTGATGCGGACTCTGGATCATAATAAAGTAATCAGTTCGTCTACCTGTTGATAAAATCATGTTATGAGAAAAAAAAAAATCAGAACTTAAAAGCTCCATAAATCTAATCGAAATGAATGGATAGTGTGAAAGTTCAACCGGAGAAGAAAATCCAGCAGGAGGGCCACGCCGGATCAGAGTGAGAGATAGAGAGTTCTTCGCGTTTTGGGCATCAATTTCTCATTTCTCAACCACCACGAACTCTCTGAAACTGGTCGGTGGAAAGTGGAGTTGGAGATTTTTTCCACAGATTCTTCTGTTTGGAAAACCAGAGCAATGGATATAGTCGACAAGTAAGCCCTATATATATATAATTTAAAAATAAAAAGAAATTGAAAAAAATAAAAAGATGGGTGGACTCACGGAGAATAAAATGAAAACGAGTGCAGAAAATCCGTGCTCGGTATTAGGATTGCGGAGTACGAAAGAAACATCTATTCTGCTCTAGAATACTCTATCTCTGCAAGTGAATTGTTTGAAATTTGTAGAATTGAACGATCGATCGCTGGAAGATCGGAGATGGAGAGAAGATCGAGGGGAATGTTACCGTTTTTGGCAATTCACGCAGTCACCGAGTACTACAGGCTGCCATGGAAACCACCAGTCACCGCCGGGCTTCTAGCGGCTAACTCTCTTATATATTTGAGGCCTCCTTTTCTCGATCGTGTTCTTCCACCAATTCATGAGGTCTGGTTCAATTCCCACCTCATTCTCAAGGTATCTTCGTCTCATTTCATTTCTTATCTCATTTCGTATGATTCTATTATCGGAATCTTAATTGCTTATTTGAATTGAACAGCATAGGGATCTGAAACGTTTCTTCCTTTCACCATTCTACCATGTCGGAGAATCTCATCTGGTCTACAACATGATGTCTCTGTTGTGGAAGGGAATCCAATTAGAATCTTCCATGGGAAGTGTTGAATTTGCTTCTATGGTCGCCGCATTACTTACTATGTCACAGGGAATCACACTTCTCCTATCCAAATCCCTTCTCCTTTTCTTTGACTACGAAAGACCCTTTTACTCTGAATATGCAGTTGGGTTTTCTGGCATTTTGTTTGCAATGAAAGTTGTTCTTAATTCCCAGTCAGAAAATTATACCTTTGTTCAGGGATTGGTCGTCCCATCACGCTATGCTGCTTGGGCTGAATTGATTCTTATCCAAATGTTTGTTCCCGGAGTTTCATTTCTCGGTCACCTTGGTGGAATTCTTGCCGGAATTCTATATTTGAAGCTGAAAGGAACAAGTTCAGGTGCTGATCCATTTACTTCAGTATTGAAAAATCTTGCCAGCATACTAACTAGGCCTTTAAGGTTTTTGAGAGGGCTATTTCAATCCAGACGGAATCAAATTTCTGGCCGGAGAACTGTCGGTGGGAGTGGGAGGTTGTCGAGAGTGTGGAGATGTGGAGCATGTACATATGATAATTCTAGTGTGTTAAGTGTATGCGAAATGTGCGGAACAAGTCGAGGAAGCGAGTCGGGTACCAATGATAATCTGACCGCAGAAGAAGTTCGTCGGAGGAGGATTCAAAGATTTGGTTCATGACCGGAAACGATCGTTATTCATTATCTCCGGTCGTGGGTAGACAGTTTCGTCCAATCTAACAATAATATGCGATTGTTTCTTCATCGTATTTTTATGATTAATATCATATTATTGGTTAATAAATTTTATTTTTAATTGTCTAATATTATTCCTCTTTTTCTATATACTAAATTATATAATTTAATATAAATTTTTCATTTCAAATATAGAAACCATGGTTAAAGACTTACTACCTCCGTTTTTATGAGATGTTTACATTTTCGTTTTTGGGTATTTTTTCGAGTTGTTTATATTTCCATTTATAGTAAGTTTTGTAATTTTTTATTATTATTTTTTTATTAGTATCGGTAAAAAAGTCAGTTTTTTAAAAAGTTAGTAATTGTTTATTATTATTTCTGTATTGGTATTAGTGAAAAGTGGGTTTGTATTGGTATTGGTGAAATAGTGAATGTAAAGAAATGAAAAAAACAGAGGTAGTAAGATGTTTGTATAGTTTCAAATTTTCCCTCTATAATTACGGTTATAAATTACGGTTATAACTGCAAAGATACAATAAGGCTCGAGCTTATTTTTAAGAATGTTTGTCGAAAGCATGTACGGGCTTAGTAGTCTCATGAATATGTTTGCAAATACTACATATGAATTAGTTAGTAAGAACCAAGAGGTTGGTTTGGTGGTGATGTAATATCACCAAAGATTAAATGTTCCAGTTTTAAATCCTTTTGGGAGTAATTAAAGATTAAAAAAAAAAGAATTAGTTAGTAAGAGATCTGCGAATATATTTTTTTTACATAGATATCCTATTTTACTTGGGTGATATGGGGAATATGGGGAAGGTGATTGATAAACCTTGAACCGGAACCTTATGTCTCAAAAAAAAATGTGCTTAACCACTAGACCACCTCTTGGGATTAACTCCTATCTTTTTTTAAGTGCGGATTAATCCATTTATGGCCTTAAATATTGTGCTACTGCATTGCATATGGTATTTGCTAAAGGTCAAAAGTATTGCTATTATTTTTCATTGTTGCTTATATTTTAATAAATCATTTCTACAAAATTTTACAAAAATTATGCAATTTTGATTATATTGATTTTTTTTTTCTCTAAAAGTTTTTATTTAAGTTACATTTTTATTATTTTTAATTTCATTTAAATTATTTTTTTTAAATTAAATTAACATATAAAATTAAAATTCATTGCATTTTTCCTAAATTTGTTGCATTTTTCAATTTTTTTTTCATATATAGAATTTATTTATAGATAAATTATACATTTTTTCTAAATTTATTAATAGAATTTTTATTCCTCCATCTCTGTCTCTAGCTCGCCTTCCCAAGAGAAAAATCTCACTACATATCTAAACACTATCAAGAAGAGATGCTGACTATAGCTTCTCCCAATCCTCCTTTAAGCTCAAGACTTCAAATCACCTGCTTCCACTACCAAAACCACCGAAACACAACTGTCTTCTTCCATTATGAATCCAGAAGTAGTAGAAACGTTTTGCCTTTGAAATTTGTAGCAGCTCGTAGTTCGGAAACTCAATCTCAATTTTCAACTGACGACGGCGAAACTTTTTCCCAGCCGGCGGAGAAGGAGGCCAAAGATGCTAATTCAACTATTTCAGCTTCTAAGAGATTGTCTCTACCCAGAAGAGGATGGGGCAATGTTGGTCTCGAATTCAAACCGGCAAATTCTGGTCATAGAAACGGCAAGTTCTTTGCTGATAATGATTTCTTTAGTAGAAACTCATTTGAAGATCTGGGTTGTAGTCAATTTATGATTGAATCCTTGAAGCGACTGTCTTTTCGGCGTCCTTCGCATATTCAGGTGTATGTCTATATGTGTTGTTCACAATTATGCTTTTGAACCCTCAATTGTGATGCTTTGATGTTGCAATTCAGGTATTATTTCCTTTTGGTTTGTTTTGATTGTGGTAGGCTATTGAATACGAAAATATATTTTGTAATTTTCTGAAATTGGCACTTGAAGTAGAATTCAAGTAGAAATGGCCAAAATCATTTTTGCCCCTGTACTATTATACTTTGGGACTTTTAGCCCCTGAGTATACTAGTGGGCACTTTAGGCCCCTTTGGCGGGCTGGCCGTTTGACCTATTTTTTTCCCGCGACAAACCTTGCAAATAAATATACTAAATTGAAGCTCTCGATGGTCCGCCGGAGGGGCCTAAAGTACCTTTATTTAGTAGTACAGAGGCTAAAAGTGCCCACTAGTAAACTCAGGGGTTAAAAGTCCCAAAGCATAATAGTACATGGGGCAAAAAATGATTTTGGCCAATAGAAATATAGCCCTTTTTAAAATTATGATATGGAAATTTGAATTTTTCAGCTGAGATAATGTGAGTTACTGAGTAAAACATAGTTTCCATTAGAGAGAGATTAAAGGATGTGTTTGGAAGAGAGAATTGAACTTTGGATTTTGTTAGAAATTTAAATAATTTGAATAGGAAGGGATAATGTTTGAGAAGGCTTGTGGACGGTAATAGAAAATTTTCAGTCTCGATTCGATTTGTGTGCATGTGGATTTGATGTAGGAAAAGCTGAAGTTTATAGCATTTCATTGCTGATAATTTTACCAAAAGCAAGTGGAAAAGCTGAAGTTTATGGCATTTCATCTTATGTGCAACTCTTTAATCTATTTATTTATTTGTTAAATGCAGGCCATGGCATTTGCACCTGTAATTGAGGGGAAGTCCTGTGTGATTTCAGATCAAAGTGGATCAGGAAAGACATTAGCATATCTTATCCCTGTAATTCAGCGTTTGAGGCAACAAGAAACTGAAGGACTCAGTGAAACCTTATCACAGAGTCCTCAAGTACTTATAATGGTGCCAACTGCTGAGCTAGCTTCTCAGGTAGGTACCTTTATGGTTAAAAAGTTTTAGATATGTTTGTGTCATTCCCCTGTTGTTTAAAGAAGCTGCAACTCATGCAGGTTTTGAATAATTGCCGATCAATTTCAAAATTTGGGGTTCCATTTCGATCTATGGTTGCAACCGGGGGATTTACTCAAAGGACCCAATTGCAAAATCTAGAACAAGGTGTTGATGTTCTAATTGTTACACCTGGTCGTTTCTTGTTCCTAGTTAAAGAAGGGTTCTTGAAATTGACAAATCTGAAATGGTAAGCTCATCTGAATATTGCATCTTTAGAAGGGTAGTTGCCCATAAGAAGGAGTTGCTCCCTATTTCACTCAAATTTCCACCCTTTTCTTCCTAATTCTGCCAATCTAACAGCTTGGCACAAACTTCTTATTGCAGTTGTGTTTTGGATGAGGTGGATATACTATGTAAGGATGAAGACTTTGAGTTTGTGCTTGAAAGCTTGATGAATTCTTCTCCTTTTTCCACACAATATCTGTTCGTGACTGCAACTTTACCAGTAGATGTGTATAACAAGCTTATTCAGATCTTTCCTGATTGTGAAATAATTATGGGACCTGGTATGCATCGAACGAGTACCAGGCTAGAAGAGGTGATTTCAACTTTCACCTTTATCCTTCACTTTCTGCAAAAATAATAATAATAATCTTGAAAATTAACTAGCATTTTGCACGTGCAGGTTCTTGTTGATTGCAGTGGAGAAGTGGATGCAGAGAGGACTCCAGATACAGCATTCCTTAATAAGAAAAATGCCCTTCTGCAACTCATGGAGAAAAGTCCAGTCTCCAAAACAATTATTTTCTGTAACAAGGTTTGTTCATGTCCATATTTCTCTTATATTACTTAGAAACAACAGCCAAATCTTTTCCTTTCCTTCTGAAATTGGCAGATTGAGACATGCAGAAAAGTCGAGAACGTATTAAAACGTTTTGACAGGAAAGGAGAAAGTGTTCGAGTTCTACCGTTTCACGCTGCTGTATCACAAGAATCAAGGGTTGCAAACATGAAAGAGTTCATGAATTCTAGTTCTGGATCACAGTCGTTATTTTTGGTCTGCACGGATAGGTAATTATTTTTCTTCAGTTATTGTTTATTTTTCCTGATGCTTGCTTATGGGCAAGCAGAACCTTTCACCCACACCGCTAAACATATCATGATATGTTTTTAAGCACTTTTTGACTTAAAAGCCAATCATTTACCTATTTGTTTGAGGTTTTTTTAGCTTTTAAGTTGTTTTTATAAAAGCAACAAAATGCTGCTTATTTATAAGTACTTTTTAAAAGCCTAAAGGAGAAAAGCAAAGGCAATTCCACACCCCCATAGTAATGTGAGATTTTGTATATTGATGACAGAGCATCACGGGGAATTGATTTTACTGGTGTGGATCATGTAATACTGTTTGACTTTCCTCGTGATCCAAGTGAATATGTGCGGCGTGTTGGAAGAACTGCTAGAGGTGCTGTAGGAAAGGGCAGAGCATTTATCTTTGTGGTCGGTAAGCAAGTTTCTCTTGCAAAGAAGATAATAGACAGAAACCAGAAAGGTCATCCATTGCATGATGTGCCTTCTGCATATGAGCTTATGAGTTGAAGCTTAAATTTTCGATGAAGATTCCCATTATTGATCTGCGCTCCGCCAAAGCTATTGATAGCCCACATCCATGTTAGGGTTGCAGAACTTGAATATCTTCAGAAACACCGTTATATAACCAATCATCATCAATCCTGCATCTACATGGTCTTGTTATAGTTGAAGCTTATGGTTGCACTGAACAATTCTGAGTTTCCCATGAGAAAATTAAGAGGAAGATGCCATGGGGGAGCAAGTAACACTGAGCATGTCGCATGTCGGCAAGCAGACTTATTTTTCTTATGTATTTATTACACTTTTTACTTGAGTTGGAGATTGAAACATGTAAGATTGAATTCCTTATTTAGGTTAAGAATTAGGAGGTTTTGTTCCTTTTTGAGGGAAAATTAAGTGCAAGGACTTTTTTTCTCTTCTGGTTTAGTTTTCAGGATTATTTGTGTTTAATCATTATTCTTTTATATGATATTATGGTCAGTTAGACCCGTTCATTAACTATGTGAAATTTCAAGTTCAAATTTTTAAATTTCGAGTTCTATGGTAGGAAGGTTGTATAAAGCCCGATATTATCACCGAACAGATTTCTTCAATGCTGAAACTGGTTCAAATCCAAGTTACATATGGCCTAGTACCTTAGCATCTAGGTCTGTCATACATCTTGGAGGCATAAAGAAGATTGGTGACTGCAGAAGAACAAGGGTTTTTGGTGATCCATGGCTGCAAAATATTCAAAAACCATATGTACAAAGTGAAAATACAACGGGAATTGATGAATTAATGGTTTCTAATTTAAGAATTGAAGATGGAATGAGATGAGATGATGAAATTTTGGATCAGCTATTTAATAATGATGATAAGCAAGAAATTCTAAGCGTTCCATTGTGTCATTTACAACAAGGTGATGGTTACCAATGGTGGTGGAATCATCAAGATCCTATACGGTGAAGAGTGGATATTCTATCTTGACACAACAACATAATCAAGGTAGTAATCAAATGGAAGAGGTTTGGCAATGGTTATGGCAATAGAAGTTGCCACCAAAGGTATCTAATTTTTTTTGGCCATTATTTTCTAATTTATTGCCAGTGAAATGTGAGCTATGGAGATGTCATATTATAGCAGAAGCAAGCTGTCCAGTTTGTCATGTGAATGATGAAGATTTGTTGCATTGTTTTGTGAAATGTCTGGCGGCAATGGAGTTTTGGCGAATGGTTAGGTTGAGAGGATGGGAAGATGTCACACACAATGGAGCAGTGGTTGATTAAAAAGTGGATGTTTCAAACCAGAAATTAATAGTTGTTATTTTGTATCAATTTTGGTTTAGGAGGAA